>AWOL01S0058032.1:17323-39600 GCA_000715115.1 Nicotiana otophora | reverse complement strand
TTCCCCGGATGATACAAACTGTCGATGTCATAATCTTTGAGCAACTCAAGCCACCTTCTCTACCTTAAGTTCAATTCCTTCTGCTTGAAAATGTATTAAATACTTTTGTGGTCCGTGAATACATCTACATGGACTCCATACAAATAATGACGCCAAATTGTTAATGCAAAAACTACCGCCGCAAGCTCTAAGTCATGAGTTGGATAGTTCTTTTCATGATTCTTAAGTTGCCTTGAAGCATATGCTATAACCTTACCATGTTGTATTAATACACACCCAAGACCGATCCTTGAGGCATCGCAATACACCACAAGCCCTTCGGTACCCTCTGGCAGGGTCAATACCGGCGCCGAGGTCAATCTTGATTTCAATTCCTTGAAGCTCCTTTCACAAGTATCAGACCACTAGAACTTAATCGCCTTCTGTGTTAATTTAGTCAATGGAGAGGCAAGAGTGGAGAACCCCTCCATGAACCTCCTATAATACCCGGCCAAACCCAAGAAATTGCGAATCTCTGTTGGAGTAGTAGGTTTAGGCCAATCCTTCACCGCCACAATCTTTAGAGGATCAACCTTAATTCCTTCTCCGGAGATGACATGACCCGTGAATGTAATAGATTCAAGCCAAAATTCACATTTCCAGAACTTTGCATACAAGTGGTGGTGATGAAGAGTCTGCAGAACTGCGCTGAGGTAGTCGGCGTGATGCTCTCGACTTCGTGAATATACAAGGATATCGTCAATTAATACTATCACAAAGGAGTCAAGAAACACCCCAAAGACTCGATTCATAAGATCTATGAAAGCTGTCGGGGCATTTGTTAGCCCGAAAGACATTACCAAAAATTCAAAGTGCCCATACCGGGTTTTGAAAGCTGTTTTCGGCATATTCTGCTCCCTTACCTTCAATTGATGGTACCCGGACCGCAAATTAATTTTGGAGAAGAACTTAGCACCTTGTAATTGGTCAAACAAATCATCTATTCTAGGAAATGGGTATTTGTTTTTAATTGTGACTTTGTTGAGTTGTCGGTAATCAATACACACCCCGAGTTTTTAGTTTAAATTTTTACGGGTCCTTACACGTAGGGTTGCTTCTGAACTGAAATTTTTGATTGTTTCCTAATGGCACTCTTTTTTTTTCATAACACTTATACGACACCTTTAACTACCCCAACTCCTATCTGAATATTTCTCAAGGATCATGATGTCATATCTGCGAGACTGAATTTCTATGTTGAGGTTCACTATGTTTATCTTGCACAATCAGTTGATTTGTTTGTATCCTCTTGTCTAGCCATAACTAGGCTCTTCCAGAATCAACTACTAACTACTCGTTGACCATTCTCATGTCAATATTCCGCGTAATCTTTCTTGGGTTATTTCCTTTGTCTTAACTTAAGTCTTGCACTGGCTCCTTATTTATCAATAACATATCTGGAACGAACCCTTACTTCCTCTCCTTGACGTCGTGTTTGCATAATGTTCTGAAATTGTAGCATATCTGTAGGATTTGAATAAGTGCAATCTCATCCCTTTTCTCATTTTTTATCGCATTCTTCCTTCACCATTCCATAGTTACTAGAACCACTTAATTCTGACTTAATGCCACATCACTCCATATTCCCCCATTTAGGGAAGTACTCAGATTTAGAGCTACGACGATCTACCTATAGATGTTTTACCTCTTCCTCTTTGGCATTTTTTCACATCATCGATGACCCTTACCCGCCTTGCGGTAATCCTCTTGTACCAAGGATAACAAAATTCCTTACTCACAAGGGTGACACTTAGTGTAACTGGCACACATAGTCCCTTAAGTTAACTTTTCTCACATTGCTTGCTTTAGGGAAGCGTCTTCCTAAATGACTTTTAAAGGTTATTCGCATGTCGTCCATTCTATTATCGCTGGAACGCAATATGAAATTCTCATGATACCGACTTTTATCAAATCACTCAGTCCCTAATTCATGTTTAGTTTACCTTGTTCACCAGCCTATACTGATTTGTATTACTCTGGGATCTAACATTTCCTTCTGGTAATCATGCTAGAGTCACGAACTTATTTCATGAAATGAAGATATGACTTTATGGCCTATACTATTTTGTTGTCTCAAGGCCTGATACCTCTCGTCTTTTCCTTCACTTGACTATAGACTCTGTAATACTGTCATTTTTTTATCTACCGTTGTTATCCATGTATCACATCTTACTCATAATGCTTTATTATCTCTCTTCTTATTTCCCTGCTAATATACTTTATTCTAAAAACTTCAACAAGACAATCTTTTGCTTTTAGCTCCCCTTGCTCCATCCACTGGCTCTTCGGGTTGCCTAACATTCTCTCTCTACTAGGGATGGGAGCCACACTTAAGATAATATTTATCCCTTCCAGGCTTCCAGTGCCTATCTTTGTAGTACCAATATCTAGTTGTACTATTTTAGAGTGCACCATCCGGGTGTCTCACAAGGAAATATATTAGCACATTTGCAATATCCTTCGGAAATGTCAACTAATGCTAACAATCCATCCCCAATTTTGGGTTACTCTAACCCCAGCTTGATCCTGATATCTCATCCTTCTCTTAAACTATATATGTCAGCTCCCATAGGGCATAATTGATATTGGTGTGGCTAATTGTATATATCTCCGTTACTATTGAAAGTAACTCAGAATGCTTATATTTCTCGACCTGAATTGTAAATACTGATAATCTTCATTAACTGGGCGCCTCGTACTCTTCTTCACCTTGCTTTGTTTACTTGTCGAAACTTGTATCTATCTTCCGAATCTCTCATTGCTTTTCACCATATGGGAGGATAGATATTCTTGCCTTAAGAATCCTTATCAAGAAGCTTACACGTCTTAGTACACACATATTCTGCTGAAGACCTCACATTTACCCATCATAAGAATGACGCAAAATCGAGTTCCTCTAATTCAACTCTTCCACAACCACATGCAATCTCTTAGCAACTGTCGTTTGGATATATGTATCGTCTTATTACGAATAAAATAGAATTTAATAGTTTGAATTCTTACAACTGAGCTCTACCTCACGAACTAGAGTAAGAAGAAACAGTGACAGTCCTAAATGTCCAGTAGCCTCCTGCTTATAAGTGTGGTACAAAACACACCCATAAACAAGACTCTACCAGGCACGGTTTGTAGAGTCCCTAGGACATAACTGCTCTGATACCACTTTGTCACAACCCAACCGATGGACTGCGACGGGCACCCGATACCTTACTCAACCGAGTACCAACGTAACGTAACTTTCGTATCATACTATCATAGATAAATGAGCCGGAGAGGCTGTCGTGATATAAGTAGAATAAAACATGAGGAAACACTCAACATTGAATGATCCAACATGTAATACAAACTTATACATACGACATACGGTCCTATAAGACCAAAATGATCACTCGTACACTGAACATTGGCCGACAAGGCCATACAATCTTTCATGTACATGACATATGTCTACAAGCCTCTAGGAGTAGATAAATACCATAAAAGTCGGGACAAGGCCCCGCCATACTAATCAATACATGACCAAATTATACTGACCAAATAAGCAACTCCAGAGCAAATAGAGCGCCCCAACACCTTCCGCTGAGCTGATAGCCCACTTGGAGGGCTCTCAACCTGTCTATCGGGACCTGCGGCATGAAACGTAGCATCCCCATGCAAATGGGACGTCAGTATAAATAATGTACCGAGTATGTAAGAAATGAAAATCAGTAAATAAAAGATATGAGAGAAACATGGAGTAAAAGACTCAAAAATCATTTTATATTTATAATGTCATGAATATGCGTATAAATAATATACCATGCATATACGCATCCCATCATATGTGTTCATAATATCATCAAGCCTCTGAGGGCATCCCATCGTATCATCTCGGCCACTGTGGGCAAATCATCAACGTATACCAGCTGATCAGTAGGTGGTGCGTATATAACGCCGTAACCTTTTCCCATATCCCATATACAAATAATATATGCGTATATATTGCCATCTGGTCATGGGTCAATGTACATGTATAAATGAATGAAATGCATAAGAAATACGTTAATAAGATTTCTCGGAATGCTATAAGATCAACATATCCTCGGATAAACTTTATCGACTACGTATTTTTCTGAGACCCATGAACAGAAGATATAGTAATAATTCAAATAGGGAATCAAGAACGCAGGCATTCCTATTACTTCTATGAATAGAGTCATTCATGAAAGTTGTGCTTTTGCTCGTTTCGTTAGTATCGTATGAATCATGCCAAAAAGAAAAAAGGGATAGCCTTAACATACCTGAGTCGATTCTCTTGACAATCCTTCCCACATCTGTCAAACGCGATAAAATATGTAACGGCAGATCGAAGTAGGGACAAATCTGTATGATATTCTTGAGAAAGATTGTACCATGCTCTCTTAGAATCGCAATTCTCACGTTGCTAAGTAGACTTGTATGATTTTTTGTAGCAAATCACATTGCTATCATTTTGTATAAGTTTGCTGAAGCAATTCACATTGTATTGTAGAGATAATGTAATGAATTAGAGAGGTCTTTAACTTACCATCTTTCGTTGCAAACCAGTGAAATCCTTACAACCTTGTAGTCATTCCCAAATGTTACCCTTTAATATCATGATAGTAAGGGTTCATATGAATTCCTATTTTGGGAATTCATCTGTTACCTTTTTTGAAGTTCTAATCCATCTCCCTTTAATGAATTAGGGAGGTTGATTTTTAACCTTGTTAGTGGGCCCCACTTTAGAGATTACTTAGCCACAAAATTCCCCTAACATATGCCACCTAGTTACCTAAAATCAAGAGTCACTACTTGTATTTTGATCCAACCTCATGGGCTGCCACGTTAGGAGGGCTTGTCAAGCTTATCAAACATTTAAAGTATTTGGTTAATCTCCCACTAAAAATTAATAATTACCCAATTATCCACATAATTAAGAATTATCTCAAATTACTTAACATACTACCCACTTTTAACATACTTTATACACCTTATTATCATGGTCATGTGGTGCCTTGTATGGCACTAGTCCATAAATACGGGGTATTATAGCTTGGACCGTATTTTATCTTAAAATGTCAAACTTCGACGAAACTCATTTTCTTCGATTTGCTTACCCTCTCACTTTCACGAATTTACTTATCACTTGTTTGAAATAGAATAATACTTATAATCTCAAAATAATCTCATTCCCGAACTTACGTCGATTAACATACGATAAAACTTTAACGTACGAAAATGCGAGATGTAATATCTTATTTCCGAGCTTTCATCAATTTACTTATGGGGTACTTTCACGTACGAAAATATGGGGTGTAATACCTTCTGTGGACCATTCGCTTCTGCGAGCTCGCACCTGCGGTAAAACATCCGCAGGTACGATTACACCAGAAGGCCAAAATTGCAGATTTTTCCTTAAGACCAAATTTTGATCCGTTAATCACCCGGAATCCACCCGAGGTCCCCGGGACCTCAACCAAATAGACCAATAAGTCCTAAAACATCACACAAACTTAGTCAAAATCTCAAATAACATCAAACAACGCTAAAACCACGAATCATACCCCAATCCAAGCTTAAGGAACTTAAGATTTTTCAACTTCTATATTCGATGCCGAAACCTATCAAATCAAGTCCGATTGACCTCAAATTTTGCACACAAGTCATAAATGACATAACGGACCTATAAAAATTTTCAGAACTGGATTTTGACCCCGATATCAATAAAAGTAAATTTGTGGTCAAACTTTAAAATCTTTAAGCCTTTAAGCTTCTAGTTTTTGTCAACTAGCGATAATTAAAGTTAGGGACCTCCAAATTAAATGTCGTGCATACGCCCAAGTCCCAAATCATGATAAGGACCTACCGAAATAGTCAAAATACTGATCCGGGTCCGTTTGCTCAAAATATTGACCGAAGTCAACTTAAGTGAGTTTTAAAGCACTATTTCACATTTTTATCAATTTTTAACATAAAAACATTTCGGAACAATTTACGGACAGCGCACGCAAGTCGAGTAAAGCTGAATGGTGATATTTGAGGTCTCAGAATACAAAAATAGATATTAAATTTAAAGATGACCTTTCGGGTCATCACATTCTCCACCTCTAAAACAAACGTTCGTCCTCGAACGGAATTAGAAAATTACCTGAGCTGGTGAAAAGGTGTGGATATCTATGCCATATGTACGACTCGGACTCCCAGGTAGATGCTTCTACCAACTGACCTCTCCATTGTACCGAACCAAAGGATAACTCTTAGACCTCAACTGTCGGACCTGCCGGGCTAGATTAGCTACCAGCTCCTCTTCATAAGTCAAATCTTTGTCCAATTGGACTGAGCTGAAATCTAATACATGGGACGGATCACCATAATATTTCCGTAGCATAGACACATGGAACACCGGATGAACTGCTGATAAACTAGGTGGTAGTGCAAGCCTATAGGCTACTTCACCCACCCTTTCAAGAGTTTTAAAGGGTCCGATATACCTAGGGCTCAACTTGCCCTTTTTTCCGAACCTCTTTACACCCTTCATAGGTGAAACCCGGAGCAATACTCTTTCTCCAACCATGAATGCAACATCACAAACTTTACGGTCGGCATAACTCTTTTTCCTAGACTGAGCTGTGCGAAGTTGATCCTGAATAATCTTGACCTTATCCAAGGCATCCTATACCAATTCGGTGCCCAACAACCGAGCCTCTCCCGGTTCAAACCAGCCAACTGGATAATGACATCGCCTCCCGTATAATGCTTCATGTGGAGTCATCTGAATGCTCGACTGGTAATATTTATTATAGGCAAACTACGCAAGTGGCAAGAACGGATCCCAAGAACCTCCAAAGTCTATATCACAAGCGCGAAGCATTTCTTTTAATATCTGAATAGTGCGCTCGGATTGTCCGTCTGCTGGGGGTGAAATGTTGTACTCAACTCAACCGTGTGCCTAACTCACGCTGTACAGCCCTCTAGAAGAGTGAGGTGNGGAGTGAGGTAATCTGTGTACCTCGATAGAAAATGATAGACACGGGCACACCATGAAGGCATACAATCTCGCGGATGTAAATCTCCGCTAACCGCTCTGAAGAATAGGTAACTACTACTGGAATAAAATGTGCTGACTTGGTCAACCTGTCCATAATGACCCATACTGCGTCGAACTTTCTCTGAGTCCGTGGAAGCCCAACAAAAAAATTTATAGTGATATGCTGCCACTTCCACTTAGGAAATTCTAACTTCTAAAGCAAACCACCAGGTCTCTGATGCTCGTACTTGACTTGAAAACAATTTAGACACCGAGCTACATATGCAACTATATCCTTCTTCACTCTCCTCCACCAATAATGTTACCGCAAATCTTGATAAATTTTGGCGGCACTTGGATGAATGGAATACCAGCAACTGTGGGCCTCTTCAAGAATTAATCCACAAAGCCCATCCATATTAGGCACACAAATACGACTCTGCATCCGCAGAAATCCATCTTCCCCCACAGCAACCTGCTTGGCACCACCGTGTCGCACCGTGTCCTTAAGGACAACTAAATGAGGATCGTCATACTGTCGTTCTCTGATACGCTCATACAATAAAGACCGAGCGACTGTGCAAACTAGAACCCGACTGGGCTATGAAATATCTACCCTCACGAACTAATTGGCCAAAGTCTGAACATCTGCAGCTAACGGCCTCTCACCAACCGGAATATACGCAAGGCTGCCCATACTCACAGCCTTTATACTTAAAGCATCGGCCACCACATTGGCCTTTCCTGGGTGATACAAAATGGTGATATAATAGTCTTTCAACAGATCCAACCATCTTCTCTACCTCAAATTGAGATATTTTTGTTTGAAAAGATAATGTAGGATACGATGATCAGTAAATACCTCACATGAGACACCGTAAAGGTAATGCCTCCAAATCTTCAGCGCATGAGCAATGCATGCCAATTCTAAGTCATGAACAGGATAATTCTTCTCGTGAAGCAATTTTTGTAATTGTTATTTTAATTTCTTCAACTCCGGCGGGGCCATACGGTATGGTGGAATAGAAATGGGTTGGGTGCCCGGAGCCAAATCAATATAGAAGTCAATATCTCTGTCAGGTGGCATCCCCGGTAAATCTGCAGAAAATACATCTCGAAATTCACGGACAACTGGGACTGAATCCATAGAAGGAACATACGTACTAGAATCGCGAATATAAGCCAAATAAGCTAGACAGTCCTTCTCGACCATACGCCGAGCCTTCATATAAGCGATAACCCTACTGATAGAATGGCCAGGAATCCCTTTCCACTCTAATTTAGGTAACCTAGGTATGGCTAAGGTCACCGTTTTGGCGTGACAATCCAATATAGCATGACAAGGTGACAACCAATCCATTCCCAATATAACATCAAAATCTACCATATCAATAAGTAGGAGATCCGCGCTGGTCTCAAGACTCCCAATAGTAACCATACACGAATGATAGACATGATCTACCACAACAGAATCTTCCACCGGTATGGACACACACACAGAAGCACTTAGAGAATCACGAGGCAGAACCAGATATGAAGCAAAGTAGGAGGACACATAGGAATAAGTAGATCTTGGATCAAATAGAACTGAAGCATCTCTATGACAAACTGGAACAATACCTGTGATCACGGCATCGGCTGACTCGGCATCAGGCCTAGCTGGAAAAGCATAAAATTGGGGCTGGGCCCCACCACACTAAACCGCATCCTTGGGACGACCTCTAACTGGCTGGCCTCCACCTCTAACGACCTGACCTCCACCTCTAGCTGTCTGACCCCTGCCCCTAGCTGGCTGGGCGGGTGGCGGAACAGCTGGTGCTGGAATCATAGCACGAGAACCCTGCTGCTGCATGCTGCCCTAAGACTTAGGGCAAAATCTAGCAATATGCCTCGGATCACTACAAGTATAACAAGATCTCGACTGTTGTGATTGTTGACCCTGGAACTGGCCATGTCGACCTTGATAACCACCCCGATGACTCCGGATCGGAGGTGCACTAATAGGAGCTGGTGGTGCACTATAAGCTAGCTAATCGGAATAAGGCATATGAGGGCCGGGAAAACCTGAAGCACTATGGGATGCCTGGAGCGCTGAATGAAAAGGCATGGGAGGATGGCCTCTACCAAAATTACCCCTGCCTCCAAACGAGGCACCAATAAACCCACCGAATTGACGAGGCCTCTTATCAGACCCCTGCCATCTCTCCTGTGCAAAAACTATCTCGATCCTCCTAGCAACATTAGCAGCTGCCTGAAGGGAATCTCACTTCCAGTTTCCTTGGTCATCTGAATCCTGATAGGGTGAGTGAGTCCATCAATAAACCTCCTCACTCTCTTTCACTCAGTAGGAAGTAAAAGGAGAGCATGACGGGCTAGATCCACAAAGCGGGTATCATACTGAGTAACAGTCATACTGCCCTGTTGGAGACGCTCAAATTGCCTGCAGTAATCCTCTCTCAATGTGATAGGGAGGAACTTCTCTAGAAATAGCCGTAGAACTGCTCCCAAGTCAGTGCAGGCGACCCAATTGGTCTGGTCAACATAAAATCTCTCCCCCACTTCTTGGCGGAACCCGTCATCTGAAATATAGCAAAATCGACCTCATTGGTCTCAGTTATACCCATGTTCTGCAACACCTCATGGCAGCGGTCAAGATAATCTTGTGGGTCTTTAGAAGGTGTACCACTGAAGTGAACTAGAAAGAGCTTAGTAAACTTGTACAACCTCAATAAAGCCTCAGAAGACATGGCGGGCCTATCACCGTCCTATGCCGCAACAACTGGCTGAACTACCCCAACTGGTGGGGCTGTTGGAGCATGCTACTGGGGAGCCATCTGCTCCGGAGCTGGAGTAGTGGGGGTCTGTGCTCCTCCCCCAGCCTGTGAGATGGGTGGTGCCACTGGAAATGTACCATTCTGGGCCGCACCCTCCATAAGTCTCACCATACGGATTAGAGTGTCCTGAAGCACTGGAGTATCTATGAATCCTTCTGAGACCTGAACTGGTCCAACGGTTACAGTCTAAACCGGAACCTCCTCTTGAAGATCCACCTAAGGCACCACTATGGGTACCCCTGGTCATAGTTGCCACTGGTGTCTCTGGTCCATGTCCGTCGGTAGATGTATTACGTGTTCTCACCATCTGCGAGAGAATAAGGATAGAATGGTTTTATCATTGGTGATAGAATAGAATTGCAAGACAGAATAAAAAAGAAGTGATATTGTTCCTAAACTTCATAGCCTCTGAAAGATAAGTACAGACATCTTCGTACCGATCCTTCAGACTCTACTAAGATTGCTCGTGACTCGTAAGACCTAATTAACCTAGTGATCTGATACCAATTTGTCACGACCCGAAATTCCCACCTTCGGGACCGTGATGGCGCCTAATATTTTACTTGCTAGGCAAGCCAATGTTAGAATAATCTTAACCGTTTGTAAACAAATTAAATTAAATGGAAGTCAATTACTAAAATAAAGTACGGAAGACCATAACTACCTAATCATCAAAATTCATCCCCGAATCTGGTGTCACAAGTGCACGAGCTACTAGAATAATACAAATAAAGGTCTGAATAAAATTCAAGCTGTTTGAAAGATAATATACAGCTAAGATAAGATAGAAGGGGACTTCAGAACTGCGGGCGCTGTGTAGTTATACCTCAAGTCTCCTCCGGGTAGTTGAATCCGAGCAAGTCTATGGTACGCCGGTGGGACCAACTCCAAAATCTGCACAAGAAATGCAGAGTGTAGTATGAGTACAACCGACCCTATGTACTCCATAAGTGCCGAGCCTAACCTCGACGAAATAGTGACGAGGCTATGACAAGACACGTACGTAAACAACTTGTACAAGTATATACAAATACGAAGCAACAATAGCACAATAAATAACAATTCATAAATTTTGGAGGGAACATGCGAAGACGGATAATATAGTAATTTCAGCAGGAGAAGTGTCACGTAGCAGCCAATTAATTCATCAACAAAAAACTGAGCAGCTAAAAATATGAAATGACACGGTACCACCCTTCGTGCTTTCACTCTCATCCTTCCCATAAATTTATAAATAAATAATAAGATTGGTATGGCATCACCTTTCGTGCTTTAACTCTCTTCTAGCACGGCATCACCATTCGTGCTTTTACACTCTTGAAAATAACGCGGCATCACCTTTCGTGCTTTTACACTCTTTCTCACCATGGCAAGGATAATATAAATAATATAAATGGTACGTCATCACCTTTCGTGCTTTTACACTCTTCCTTACTATGAAATTAAAAATATAAATTCGGAAGAGTATTTAAATGCGGAGATATATATTTATCAATCAATTCAATACCAGAATACCGACCTCACCTTCCAAAATATTCAACAATAATTAAACTAGCAATAATCTCATGAAAAATGATCAAATAAAAATAATAACTTAAGCAGGAATATCTTAATTAAATAAGCAATTATTCACAATAACCAAATTCACCTGCATGCTTTGACTCAACCACAACGCATAAGTACTCGTCACCTCACATATACGTTGTACCCGCACATTAAATCACATAACAGATAGATAAATAAGTCCTACTCTCTCAAGTCAAGGTTAACCACGACACTTGCCTCGATATGCAACCAACACAAGATTCCAATAAGCCTTTACCTCGCGAATTGGTGTCTGAATGCCTGGAATCTAGTCACAAACAATTCAATATACTCAACACGAATTATAAAAATCAATTCTATATGAAAATACTAAATTTTCCAATTAAAATCCGAAATTTAACTCAAAACTAACCTGTGGGGCCCACGTCTCGGAACCCGACAAAAGTCCAACCATACAAATTTTACCAAATTCCGACATCAACTAGACCTTCAAATCCCCAAATCTTATTTTTAAATTCCTAGGCCCAAATCCTCAAATTTCACCTCAAAACACGTAATCTAGTCGGAATAATCGATGATAATTCAATATTCTTGAGTAACAATGATCACAAGTGACTTACCTCAAGTTTTTCCGTGAATTCTCGCACACAAATCGCCTCAACCCGTGTTGGAAATGTCCAAAATGACAAAAATATTGGAACCCTCTGCTTTTGTAATATGTCTAGTGCTTTCGTACCTGCGGACACTTAACCGCATCTGTGGTTCCGCTTTTGCAGATATTGTGGTTGCTTCTGTGGGCTGGATCGCTTCTGCGGACTAGAGTCCACTTCTACGGACTCGCTTCTGCGACGAGGCTGCCCCTTCCCCTTTTCCGCTTCTGCGACGCCAGGCTCGCTTCTGCGGTCGCGCTTCTGTGATGCCTGCCCGCTTCTGCGAACCATCCGCTTCTGCAAGCTCGCACCTGCGGTCAGAAATCCACAGGAGCGATCACCTTAGAAGGCCAGAATTTTAGAATTTTTCTTAAGTCCAAATTTTGATTTGTTAACCATCCGGAATCCACCCGAGGCCTCCGGGACCTCAACTAAATATACCAAAAAGTCCTAAAACATCACACGAACTTAGTCAAAACCTAAAATCACATCAAACAATGCTAAAACCATGAATCATACCCCCAATTCAAGCTTAAGGAACTTTAGAATTTTCAACTTCTATATTCGATATCCAAACATATCAAATCAAGTCCGATTGACCTCAAATTTTGCACACAAGTCATAAATGACATAACGGACCTATAAAAAATTTCGAAACTAGATTCCGATCCCGATATCAATAAAAGTCAACTTGTGGTCAAACTTTAAAATCTTTAAGCCTTTAAGCTTCTAATTTTCGTCAGCTGGCGATAATTCAAGTTAGGGAGCTCCAAATTAAATTTCGGGCATATGCCCAAGTCCCAAATCATGATATAGACCTACCAGAACTGTCAAAATATTGATCTGGGCCCGTTTGCTCAAAATGTTGACCGAAGTCAACTTAAGTGAGCTTTAAAGCACTATTTCACATTTTTATCAATTTTTCACATAAAACCTTTTCGAAAAAATTTACAGATGATGCACGCTAGTCGAGGAAAGCTGAATGGTACTATTTGAGGTCTCAGAACACAAAAATAGATATTAAATTTAAAGATAAACTTTCGGGTCATCACAAATTGGTGTTTTGATATTTATTTGTGGATTATAGCTCTAGTTTTATGCATTAAAGCATTTTTGGTGTTTTAATTATTGCATCTATATTCACATGTTCATGTAATCAAGAGAGACATACTTGTGATATCTCTGCATTATCTTGTTGGTTGAATTCATTAATTCTTCTTAGTAATCGAAAGAGGTTAAATGAATTAATGTTTTGACCTAGTTAGGAGGATAATCGATAGAGGTTCTCCTAAAGACCAATACAATACGAACTCTTGCATATCTTCACCGAGTTTAAATTAGTTCACATTGTGAGGTTGAGACTTAATCGAGAGAGTAGTTTCTACTAAACGTTCGACCTAATAATTAAGTGAGTTCGAGAGACTCACTTGAACATTAGAAGCGAATTAACTAGAGTTAAATCACCGACAATTATCTTGAACTTATCCAATCAATACCTATTTTCTCCTATTGATATCTTCCTTGCTTACTTTTGTTTCGATTGTCATTCGTCAATTAGCTTTAGATTCTTAGTTAATTTTAGTTTTAAATCACATAACTTTATACTGTTGATTATCTTGGATAGCAATATAGCTACAAACTGCGATAATACTGTTTAAATCCAATCCTTGTGGGTACGATATTATACTATACTATATTCAACTAGCGAGCATATTTAAGTGTGTATTTTACGCTCTTCATTTAGGCTTGATACTTACTGGATACTATTGTGGTGTACTCATGCTATGCTTTTGCACATTTTTATGAAGAACCAAGTACTTCGGATCGAGTTAGTTTGAGACTTATGCTTGTGCGGCTAGAAATTTCAAGGTACACCTGCTAGATGTTCGCAGGCTCCGAAGTCACCTTTTATTGTATTTATTTCCATTATTTCATATAACTCCGGAATAGTGATGTATTCATTATATATAGTTACTTTTAGAAAGACTTATGACTTGTACTACCGGTTTTAGGGTTATGTGACGACCCGGTCGGTCGTCTTGAGAGTTATAGCCCCGACCCCCTATTAACTGATTTCCTCGTATCTATTTTCTACTATTGTGACTTGCCGGGAGGTTTCGCTTTGGTTTTTGGAGTGTTTTGGGACACTTAGTCCCTAAATGAAAAGCTTAAGTTTTAGGATTCGGACCGTAGTCGAAACTGTATGAAGACGACTCCGGAATAGAGTTTCTTAGATTCTGTTAGCTTTGTTAGGTGATTTTGGGCTTAGGAGCGTGTCCGGATTGTGTTTCATAGGTCTGTAGCTCATTTGGGCTTGAAATGGCGAAAGTCGAATTTTTTGAGTTTTGGACCGGTAGTGAAATTTTTATATCGGGGTCGGATTCCGATTCTGAAGCTGGAGTAGGTACGTAGTGTTGAATATGACTTGTGTCCAAAATTTGAGGTCAATCAGATGTCGTTTGGTTGGTTTCGGCATTGGTTGTCGAATTTGGAAGTTTCAAGTTTCTTTAAGTTTGAATTGGAGAGTGATTTATGATTTTAGCGTTGTTTGATGTGATTTGAGGACTCGACTAAGTTTGTATGGTATTTTAGGATTGGTTGGTATGTTTGGTTAAGGTCCTGGGGGTCTCGGGTTTGTTTCGGATGCTTAACGGATGAATTTTGGACTTAGGGAAGTTGCTGAGTTTTTGCTGGTTCTGGTGTTTCGCACCTGCGGAGGGGAGACCGCAGGTGCGGGCTCGCACGTGCGAAGGAACGGGCGCAGATGCGGAATTCGGAGGCTTGACCAGGGGTTGCAGGTGCAAGGAATTTCCGCATCTGCGATGCCTGCAGATGCGCCCAAGGATTTGCAGGCGCGGAGGAAGACCGTAGAAGCGGACAGTGTTCTGCAGGCGCGCACTCGCAGGTGCGGCCCCCACTGCCGCAGATGCAGACCCAGCCCACTTAAGTGATTTCCGCACCTGTGAGGGATTTTTTCGCAGATGCGGCATCGCAGGTACGACCCATGGCCCGCAAGTGCCAAGATCGCTGGGCAGAAAAAGGGGTAGAATCGAGGGTTGAGGTTCATATTCACATATTTGATTTTTTAGATCGGGAGAAGGCGATTGCTTGAGGGATTTTCAGAGAAAGCTTTGGGGTAACGATTCCTAACATGTTTTTTGTTGTATTTCATTAATCTATGGTCGTTTTCTCTATTTGATTAAGGAATTTGAGTGAGAAAGTTGGGAGAATGGGGGAAACATTCCCTAACTGAATTTCTGAGTTTTGAGTGGGATTTAGACATCGGATTTGGATAATTTTGGTACGAATGATCTCATGAGTGTGTTCTTAATTGGTAACTTTTACCTGATTCCGAGACGTGGGCCCGGGGAGACTTTTTGAGCGATTTTTCAGTTTCTTGCGTTAGCTTTGATTTCATTAGCTAGATTAGTTTCTTGTAGTTATATTTATGCTATGTAATTGATTTTGGCTAGATTTGGGCCACTCGGAGCCGGATATTCGTGGGAAAGGCATTGTGACTGATTGATTGAGCTTGATTCGAGGTAAGTGGCTTGCCTAACCTTGTGTGGGGGAACTCCTCTTAGGATTTGGTACTGTTTGATATGTGAGCGCGTGTACGTGATGTGACGAGTACGTACACGGGCTATTTGTTGTAAAACTCCATTTTTCACTAAGTCATAACTTATTTTCTCCTTATTGGAAATACACTAGCATATGTAACTATCCTATTTAGACTAGAATAGCATGCCTGCTTATTTAACTACCTATTTGAACTTTGTGCAGCATGTTTAGAGAACTTTACCTGTTTTCCTTGACTTGAACTTAGTCTAAACTGTAGGATTTCTTGCTGTAATTGTTATTTCGGTTGGTTGCGCTGCATATTTACTTTGGGACTACGAAACGGTATTAGGGAAGATCCCCTTGTATTGCATATTTACTTTAGGACTACGGAACGGTATTCCGGGAGATTTCCTTGTTTGCATATTTATTTTAGGACTACGGAACGGTATTTCGGGATATCCCCCTGCACATTTACGTTTGGGACTACGAGACGGTATCTCGGGAGATCTCTTGTTGTTATCACTGTGTTCTGAGTTGTTGTCTTTCATTGATTCTATTCCTGTTAGATTTCCGTATTTATTTTACTGCGATATTTCATTCTGTCTTATTTCATTATATTTATATCAGTAGGGCCCTGACCTGATCTCGTCACTAATTGACTGAGGTTAGGCTTGGCACTTAGTGGGTACTGTTGTGGTGTACTCACGCCCTTTCCTGCACATGTGTTTTGTGTGCAGATTCAGGTTTATCTTACCAGCCTCATCAATAGTTATAGTTGTTGCTGCTTATTGGAGACTCAAGGTACATCTGCTCGAGTCCGCATATCCTTGAAGTCCCCCCTTTATCCCCCTATGTTCATTTTTCCTTCTTTCTGTAGAAATGATGTATAAAACGGTTAAGACTTCTTAGTAGCTTGTGATTTACGATATTCCGGGTTTTGAGAAATTATTTTGTACATTTTCAGAGGAGTTAATTGTATATGCCGAGTGACATTCAGTTGCTTATTAGATATTTGTTACTGTTAGTAGTTAATGTTCATGCTTTAGTTTTACTTCAGCAAAAATGTTAGGCTAACCTAGTCGTTGAGACTAGGTGCTTCACGACGGTTCACGAAGGGAGAAATTGGGTCGTGACAGGTTAAGTAATTGTTGTTGGTTCACCTATGTTGTTACAGATATGATTTAAAGTATTACAGTTAAGTTAGTTAAATTTCATTAATGATCAGCAAGTGTTAGGCTTACCTAGTGTTAGAGATTAGGTGCCATCACGACATCCTACGGAGAGAAATTGGGGTCGTGACAATGAACCCTAATCCTCAAAGTTTCACTAATGACGTAAGAGCAAATTGAAAATGGCAAAGTCCATTAAGCTAGGTATCTATACTATATTAAAAGCACGAAGACCCTTAGCGAAATGTCGTTCGCCTTTTTACCCTTTTAAAATAGAGTTCACATTGAACAAAATAATCAGTTCATTACTTTTCTAATATTTAGGAGTTTGAAATTAGCTAAAATTATGATTATTAGATTTTTCCCTATTTTTGTGAAGGAAGTCCGATTATTTAGGACTTTAAAGATCATTAAGTTTTTACCTTATATAATTTATAACATAACTACAATACTTTTTATGTTAATATTTTATAATATCTTTATTATATTAATTCTTACATAAATAAAGAGATTGATCGGAATGAAATTAACCTTCTTTTACCTGANTTTATGTTAATATTTTCAAATATCTATATTATATTAATTCTAACATAAATAAAGAGATTGACCAGAATGAAACTAACCTTCTTTTACCTGATACGCCTATTAAGTAGTCTAACCCAAATTTTAAAAAGAATAGAATGCAGCAAACTTCACTTTTAGAAAATTCTTTTACAATTGTTGTCAAATTACAAGTGGTGGAATTTTGAGTTTGAACAAATCCCACGCGGTCTATAGAATTCTCATTTAATTCCTTTTCAAATATTAATAAAAATTTAACTATTAAATCTTTACTTATTTATACTATATAGCAACTTAGCATTTACAAATGTAAGATCGATTACGATTTCACCTACATAAATCATTATTAATAGGCCTAATATACATACATAATATAGTATCAATCTATATTTATATTCTATATATCTATATCTATCTATCTATCTCTATATCTTTACTATATTAAAAGCACGAAGGCCATTAGCGAAATGTCGTTCCCTTTTTTACCCTTTAAAAACATATTTCACATTGGACACAATTGTAATTTAAGTTATTTTCCTAATATTTAGGAATTTGAAATCAACTAAATTTTGGGTATTTATAAAATTTTCCTTATTTAAAAAAGTAACTAACACCAAAAATGAAAAAACCAAAGTTGGAATATGCGCCTAGAGTTCTTTTAGGTTTAGAAATCTTTATTCTTTGACATAGAATTATATAATATTCAAAGAGTGACACAACAATTGGAAATCAAAGTAGAAAACAAAATTTCATATATTGAGAAATTAGAACTCCATGACGTTTAGAAGTTTTTATCCAAATATAACCATAAATATAACCATTAATTTGTTATGTAAAAGAATTAATTGAAACAGAATGAATACATAGAAAACTATAGAAATAAAGGCAGTAGTCCTTTTCTTTTTTTTTATTTGAGCTATTCACAATTTTAGGAAAATAACCTAAATTACAATTTTGTCAATGTAAACTTTATTTTTAAAGGGTATAAAAATGAATATATTTCGCTAAGAATCTCGTGCTTTTAATATAGTCTACAACTCTATAGATTATATAGACATTGTTTGCAAATATGATTGTCACCATTGTCAATGGAACATCGAGGCCGATTAACTATTTTCTAGAGGTAATTCTTCTTTAATCTTTGAGTTGTAATAATCAAGTACATTGGAGCTTTGTATAGTCAAAGAACATAATATTTCTAAATTATATTCAATTGGACAAAAGAAGCTACTTTATATTTATTCTGATGCAAAGAACAAAGAACTATTTGTCCCATGAATAAGCCAATAGTATGCCATGTTCAGTTTTCCTAAAGGAATAATTATTTTTCTCTATGTCTTTTTGTAGATTTGAGTGTGAGAATTTTTACAATTATCAATGCTTCAACTAATACTCTATCTTCAACATCTATTTACTCCTTCAACATATAATCTAAGTTTCTTCTTCTTTTCTCTAATAAACTTTTATCTAAATGAACAACATTAATGATTGTAATACCTCACATTTAAATAAGGGTAGTTAAGTAATTGACTCAAAAGAAAGAAAAAAAAAAAGAAAATGCAGATAAGTGGGCCAAGACCCACCAGGAAATATGTTACGAAAGTCAATCAAAAGAAGGGATTGAAACTTTGCCTGCAACTAAAACAAAAACAATGAGAGATTTTGGAGAGGAGTTCTAAAGTTCTCTATTAGCAACATTGGGCAGCAACTAATTAGAAGCAAGGTGAAATCTTTCATCAATTATATTTTAGAATAAATTACAGAGCCTTGGATGCACTCATATCAGCAAGGAACCTTGGAGAGCAACAAATTAAAAGCCACACGTTATAACTTGAGAGCTCTAAACACTCTGAGTATTGTGGGTGCCGTTTAAACTCTTTATTTTAGTTATGTGGAAAGATTCTTTAATAACTTGTTTTTCTGAAATTTAAGTAATTTATATAGATTGTGAATAGGTTATTTAAATACCACAAAGAGACAAAGTTACTGGTGTATATTTGAGTGAATAATTCATTGAAGAAACTATCTTTGATAGAGATATGGTGCAATTAATTACTTAAGCAAGTTTTAAAATTTTCAAAAGTAATTTGGAACAATATATTTTCTATGGTAACTTGTCTTACTATCAGAATATACATATGACTTAAAAGAATGCAATTAAGGTATAAAACTATTTTCACGTGATCTGGACAAATCCAACTTGATAAATTGATATTCAAACATGAAACTTCGAGAGTTGGGTATTCTAAATTAGTTACAAATTAGCCTAAACAAGAAAGTTAATTCGAGAACGATATGATATGATTATAGATTGATTGAAGGAAAGCGCATATATTGCTCGAGGAGACGTGTTTGATATTTCAGTACGAGTACTGTGAGTAGTAATCTTACCGCAATTTGTGTTTTCATAACCTGCATGGTTTATACATTATTTTGAAAATAAAATATGTTAGCGAATATTTAAAATTGCATGTGGGACAAGTCTCTTACTTGATATGGTACTGAATAGTTTACTTGAGATGTTTACAGTTATTTAAAATATTCTCATTGTTACTAGACATATTTTACTATTACTAGATATAGATTATTGTTACCGAAATTAGATTACATGATTTGATAAGAATTGAAATACCCTATACTGTTTTGAAAATGCTTCCATGTGAAGATTTACTGTTTACAAAAAAAGTATGAATGGGAGGAGACTTTGAAGGATCCCGTAACTAACGGCGGGTTCGTTAGACCTGGTACACCTTGTATTTACTGATTACCGAGTACAGTTAGAGCCCTCGCTAGTAGGAAGTTAGAACTAGCATATAATTATAATTTTTCCTCGAGTAGGGACCTACAGTTATATTTGACTCCTCTTACGAAGGGGTCCGTACAGTGATACAGATTACATGATCCTTTTCTGGAAACCTCCCAAATATAAAGATTTGTTATGACATAGTATTTACCGAGCTTATTACTGAATTATTAAATTGATTTTGTTACAGGAAATACATGATGAGACTGATTATTATTACTGTTTTAAAAAGGGCATTTTATTTTATGATTATTATACAAGCATATTTTCTGACTTGTCCCCACTAAAAACGGTTGTGGTTAAGTGTTATTACTCACTGAGCTAGTGACTCATTCCCCGCTAATTTATTTTACAGAGACAGTAGTTGAGGCGGGCGAAGATTTCGTTAATTAGAGCTGTAATGACCCGACCGGTCATTTTGAGCATTTGCACTTCGCTCGGTAGTTTACGGGCATGAGTAGCTTCGTATGATGCATTATGACTTATGTGAATCGTCGGTTTTGATTTTCAGGTTATTCAGAATCGAATCGGAAAAATGGATTTCATTGTCGAAGCTTTAAATTGGGAGAGTTGACCAAGTTTGACTTTTTATGAATTTGAAGGCGAAACGGAGTTTTGATGGTTCTGTTAGCTTCGTTGGATGATTTTGGACTTAGGAGCACGTCCTGATTCTGATTCGGAGGTCCGTAGTGGAATTTGGCTTGAAATGGCGAAAGTTGAATTTTTGATAGGTTTGACCGGAGGGTTGATTTTTTGACATAGGGGTCGGATTTCGATTCCGGAAGTGGGAGTAGGTCCGTAATGTCGAATGTGACTTGTGTGCAAAATTTGAAGTCAATCGGACGTGATTTGTTAGGTTTCAGCATCGGTTGTGGAAGTTTAAAGTTTCAAAGTTCATAGATTTTGAATTGAGGTGTGATTTATCGTTTCGATGTTGTTTTGTATATTTTGAGGCCTCGAGTAGGTCTGTATTATATTATGGAATTTGTTGGTATATTTGGATGGGGTCCCGAGGGGCTTCGGTGTGTTTCGGACGTAGTTCAGATCATTTCGAATGGTTTTTACATTACTGGTTTTTCTGTTGTTACCTGTTGCTTCTGACGTTCTTCGTGATCGCGAAGGCTTGGCCGCGATTGCGAAAAGTGTTTGGTCAGTGGAGCTATTTGTTCTTCGCGCTCGCGCTTCTGAGGTCGCGTTTGCACTGGATTGAAGATTGTAGTCTTCGCGTCCGCGTCCATGTCTATGCCTTCGCGTATTGTTGAGCGGGGGTTGGTCAGTCTATATGGATTCTTCATCGCGTTCGCAGGGAGTTGTCCGCGATCGCGGAAGTTTGGTAGTGTTTTTTATCGCGTTCGCGAGGGTTTTGCCGCGAACTCGTAGTGAAAAGTGAGGCAGTGTGGATTTATACTTCGCGAATGCGAGGCTTCTACCGCGTTCGCGTAAGAGGATGCCTGGGTAGAAGTATAAAGTACACTATTTCGAGAGTTTCGGCCATTTTCACATTTTTGGAGCTATGGAGCTCGAATTGAGGCGATTCTTGAAGTAATTTTCACCTTATGAATTGGTGTAAGTATTCTCTACTCGGTTTTGGTTATATTTCATGAATCTATCTTCGATTTTAGCGTTTGGTTGATGAATTTTAAAGAGGAAATTGGGGGGTTTTGGCCTAAAGTTTCATAATATGAATTTTTGAGTTTTGAACATCGAATTGCAGTCAGAATTGAGTGAAACTAGTATGGTTGGACTCGTAATTGAATGGGTTGTTGAATTTTGTAAATTTTGTCAGGTTCCGAGGCGCGGGCCTGGGTTGGGCTTTCGGCCGATTTTGGACTTTTGATTCAAGATTTGATCCTTTTCGATCAGGATTGGTTCCTTTAGCATTGTTTGATGCATTTGAGTTATTTTTGGTTAGTTTCTAGCCGTTCGGAAGTCAGAACGCGCGGGATGGCATCTTTGGAGCATCGCTTGGCTTGCTCGACATTGGTATTGGCTTGTTCGAGGTAAGTAACTCTTCTAATCTTAGTGTTGAGGGTATAAAACCCCGAAATACGTGTTATGTTAATGGTATTGAAGTGACGTAAATGCTAG
>AWOL01S0058031.1:0-13204 GCA_000715115.1 Nicotiana otophora | reverse complement strand
TGAGTTTGAAAGTCAAGATTTCTCTACCCAATTGTTAGTTTAATGAATTAAATTAACACTACTCGGTATTTATATTTGGGGCATCTTCACTGCAGTAGTTATCTCTTGTTATTCTTTGAATAGTGAGAAAATAAAACAAAACGACAAGTAAAAAGATATAATAATAACCCAAAAGGGGTAGTTTGAAATAAAGCATGCAAATACTTTGTGTATTAATAATACATTGTTTGATACACTTTTTGAACTTGTGCATTAGTTATACACATTATTTGGACTAATGCATAGAAAACCATGGTATTAACAATACAATGAGTTTTAATGCATGCATTAGCTTAGTTAAAGACAAAATTGCCCTTCAAAATTTATGCTTGATTAAAATATGCTACAATATTAATGGAAGTTTGATGTAAAGTTTGATACTAAAATATAATGGGTATTGGGTGTTATTTGTTTAGCATATTTCTTTTTTTATAAATAAATATTCAGTTCTATACTACAATATAGGTAGACAAATCAAAATAATTTTTTTTAAACCATTTTCATATTAAAGCATTCCTTAATATATGTTTCTTTTAAAAAGATAAAGTGATGGACCGATTATGAGGGTATTTTTGTAAACAAATAATTTTTTTAGAAATTATGCAATGATTTAATACATCAAACCAAACAATGGATAAAAAATATATCAGCATAACTAATACAAGTATAACTAATACCAACATTACTAATGCATCATATTCGGCATTATTTTTATACCCCGACCAAACTACCCTTGTCTTTTAGACCTCAGGAAAAGGTGCTAGAAGACATATTAAATTGTATTTGCCTTTGCCATTGTGCAGTGAGGGGGAAATTGATCGCTTGCTGCAAATTCGAAAGTTCTAACCACATGACACGTAATCTTTAAAACATCTTCAGTAACGTTTCTTAATGAGAATCTTGTTGTTACTATCAGCCTAGTAATTACATAAGAAATCACAAATGAAAATGAAAATACATATCATTAAACTATGAGTCATCAAAAGTTTTATATGCAAGAAATATGACTTGCATTTATTTATTTTATAAGTTTCAAATACCATTAATCTTTTTCATTAAACTACTGTTATCCACGTTGGACCCCTTTACAATAGATATATTTGTGTCGGTTTCTTTTTTCAATGTTAATTTCAAAGATCTCCCTTCACGTTTGGCTTTACAATACTATTGGAGTGCTTGAGTAAATTCTCTGAGTGTTCAAGTCATTTGTTTTACCTTTATTGATGTTAATAATGCATTTGTGACATCACTAAAATGATGTAAGTAAGGTAGATAAAAGACACTCCCCATAAAGTTGACTGCTGCACTATTTCTGCATTGTAGTGTGTGCAGGGAGCAACTTTACAGTTGAGGCAGTTGACTTATGCAGTTTCCTCAGGAAACGGTAGCTATTTGTTCCCTCTGTTGTTCCTTTGACTTTGAAGAGCTGAACCATATCCCAAGCTAAAACATTTTGATCTTAAGTTCTTGAAAATGTGTAACAGGTTCCTTATCTGGTTCTTGACAATAAGTTTGTTAGATCATCAAAATATAACAGGGATATACATATAGCCTATCAATTTTCCCTTTTTTGATGATGACAAACTTATAATTCAAGTTCCCCCTAAGAACCGGTATTTCCTGAATTCCCCCTGAATCTGTTTCCCATCTTGTTCCCCCTGAATTATTTTTTTCCCTTTTGGCATCATAAAAATATTAGTAACAGGCTTATAGCAGAAAGAAGTCTAGCTTGAGTTGTTAACTTATGCAACTTGTATGCAAACGTGACTAAAAACAGAGCATAAAGACAAGGCATATATAGCAAAAGGGGAAAATCTTCCATTAAACAATTTGAATTTGAAAACAGGGAGCAGAGTCAATGTTACTGACAACCATCTACAATCAGAACAACAAAAACAAATACCACAAACATCATTAAAAATAACTAATCATAGGAAACCAATACTTAAGACTTGACACTGAGGGGACATTGTTTAGGGAGCACTGGAAGAAGAAGGCTTAGAGGTAGAGGTAAGGGTTTGGAGGACGAGATCAATTCGAGCATTCGCCGACATTTTCTCATTGAGCAATTTCTCTTTCAGGTCCTCCACCTGTTTCTTGAGCTCAACAATCTCCTTGGTCAGACGGGCAACCTCTTCACTTTGAGAGATACTGGAACAAGGTGCCTCCTGAAGTTGAATCAACTGACTCTCAAGAACAGCATTCCTTGCTTTCAACTGCCTTATCTGAGCAGTAGCACTGTTCTGAGCGTTGATCAACTGAGAAATGGTAGAAGTGCTTCCAACTCCTCCACCCTATCAATGCACTCACATTCTTCCAGAGTGGACTTGGAGAAAGTTTGATTCTTAATGCCCACTTTAGCTTGTCCCAGAGGAACCTTGAAGTACTCAAAGACCATTGTGAGAAGGAACCCATAAGGCATCACATGATTACCATCTTTAAAATTTGTCACTTTCTGCATGTGCTATATCATGATCTCAGGCAGGTTGATGGTAGTGAAGTTGTCCAGTACTTCCATGAGGAACAGGTCTACACGAGAAGTGATAGATCTTCTCTCAGCACGAGGGAGAAATACCTTGTTCACTATCTCAAATAACAGTTAGTACACTGGAAGGAGGGCCTTCTTCTGTACCCGTTCCCCTTGCTGAACTGCTCTGTCCTTCAAGATGGCATTTCTGAAATTTTGAGAACAAGATCCCTGAATACTAGATAACCCTTCAGCAGGCACACCCAGAATAGATCCTAATAAAGAAGAGTCCATTACCATAGCAACTCCATTCAGCAACACGCAGATGTGATCATCCTCAACTTTGAAGAGGTCGGCATAGAAACTTTGAACTTCCTCCTCATACACCTTTGGAGCATCACTTGTGAACAAATGTGTCCATTGTTGAAACTCGCAAATTTCAACCAGCTGTCTCATACCAGCCTCCTCCAAAATGTCAGGGGCAAATGTGCGGCCCCATAGCACCTTTTGATTCCTCAACTTCTCTTTCCCAGCACTCCTTGGATCACCAACTTTGGCCTTCTTTGAGGAACCAGGTTCCTCATCAGTATCAGTTTTTCTCTTAGCAGACTTGCGAACATTCTTTCCCTTTTCATCAGACTTCACAAACGTTTCACCCAATTCTTCCATCACCCTGGCAGCAGACTCTTCTACCAACTTATCACAAGATTCTTTCACCGTATTTTCACTAGCGACAGTATCATCAGACTTGTTCGGACTTTCAGTAGACACAAAAAATCCCCTTTTAGGCTTGGGGAGACCATGCTTCTGTGAGCGCTTTCTAGTCAAGGAACCAAGTTCCTCTTCTACTTTATAATCCATATTCACAACTGGCACTGTCTTCTCACTCACAACTTTCCCATCTTTCACTAATTTTCTTCTCCTTGACTTAGCTTGGTTATTCTTAAGTGTAGACTCAAGAGCCTCCTTCCTTTGCAACCTTGTAGTAGGTCGCTTAGGAGTAGACTCTTGAGAAACCATTGGTTTATGCCTAGTCAAGCTAGCAATTGGCATATCATTGGGATCCTCTTCACTTTCCCCAACTACTTCTTCAGAATTAGATCTCATCTCAGGCACAACCACAGACAAAGGCCCCGCATCGAAATGAGGGGAGGGAGCAGGATCAATACTGTCTTGGGGCTCTTGAGAGGACCCCTGAGTTGGATCCTCTGAGGAGGGATCATGTCCCTCATTTGGGACCCCAGTAGTATTATACTGTGCTGACTGTTTAATAAGCACAAGCTCTCTACCCTCTACCACAGTCTTAGACTCTTCCCCCTAAGCCTCAGACCCATCCGCACTTCCTTCTATAACAACCCCTTCATTAGATATAGATAGCATGTTCTCTATTGCTTCTTTCTCTTGTAACTCCATTGAAATTGCAAAAGAAGAAGAAGTTGTACCTAAAGGCTCAAGATTGGGAACTGAAGCATTCTCAGAACTAGTAGTTGGATCTATATTTTAGCCTTCATCCAAAGGAAGACTAGAGATTTCCTGATTCTCTTCTTCATCAACAGGACTCTTTTCACCTAGTTTTTCCAGCGAGGTAGGAGGAGGGCTTGTAACCACAAATCTTTTAATGGTTGTGATTTTGCGACTCCTTTGAGAACCAGAACTCGATTGGGTAGGAGAGGAGCCAGGGTGTGGGGGTGACTCTTCCCTAGGGTTTTGTCTAGTGGCGGTGTTGAGGGAGGTGTCTAAAATCGGTGGTTGAATGGTTGAGGACTCAATGGGGGTGTCACTTGGAACACTTGAGGTTTCGTGATTTTCAGCCATGGAGAGAAGTGATGAGTTGAAGAGAAGAGATGGGTAGTTTGAAAGAGAGAGAGAATAAAGAAAATTTTAACGTTTTATATGAGGAGTTGTGACAGTGATGGATGTATTTAAGATTGATGAGGGACCGGTTAAGAAAAAGCGGCAGTTTTGGGAGTCGGGTCGATTTCTAACGGGTGAGATATTTGGGTTCACAAGACGCAAAGAAAAGAAACTGACACACTGATGATATGGCACTTGTTTTAGCCATTCAAAATTGTGCATGGGAGAACAGAGAAACTACTAACCTGTGTCAGGAGAACCAGGTTCCCTGACTAATCCTGCATCTGTAAGCTTTGCCATTTTTACCAACGTGTACTGCATTAACTGCCTATTTGCTCTATAATCATCATGCGGTCTACCTGTAACGGTATAGAGATGAGTTAGACTTTGCCAGAAAACACTTTTTTAGCTAATTTTACCTGAACATTTCTTTCATAGCCAATCATCGAGGGACCAGGTTCTCAGTTGGGCTTTATCAACCCAGTGCCAGACGATTTCTTTCAAAAACTTTCTCTACTCAAAGCCTTGGTAAATATGTCTGCAATCTGATCTTCTGTGCTACAGAATTTCATGCAAATGAGCCTCTTTTCAACATTGTCTCTGAGGAAGTGGTGACGCATATCAATGTGCTTGGTTCTCTTATGTTGGACTGGATTTTTAGCCATATTGAGTGAACTTGTAATGTTGCATATGAGAGGCACACAATATAAGAACACTCCAAAGTCTTCCAGCTGCTGCTTGATCCACATCGATTGAGCACAACAAGAAGCAGTTGCTACATATTCTGCTTCTGCAGTTGAGAGTGCCACTGAGTTTTGCTTCCTTGTACCCCCACGAGATTAGGCAAGAACCTAGGAAATATGACATTACAGACGTGCTTTTCCTGTCCACCAGATATCCTGTATAATCAGGGTTAGCATACCTAATAAGATCAAAGCTGTCACCTGAGGGATAGTAGAGAATCAGGTCCTGCGTTCCTTTGAGATATCTCAATATTCTCTTGGCAGCCTTCAGATTACATTCCTTTGGATTGGATTGAAACCTTGCACAAAGGCCCACGCTGAACACAATGCCTGGTCTGCTTGCAGTGAGATACAAGAGTGACCCTATGATCCCCATATACATGGTCTGATTTACAGGAGAACCAGGTTCATCTATGTTTAGACGAGTAGCTGTGGCAATAGGAGTGTAAATAACTTTTGATGTTTCCATGTCAAACCTTTTTAGAAGCTCCTTGATGTGCTGACTTATCATTGTTCCCTTTTGAGATTGCTTCACTTGAAGTCCCAGGAAGAAATTTAATTCTCCCATCATACTCATCTCAAACTCACTCCCTAGGAGTTTTGCAAACTCTTCACAAAGAGAGTCAGTTGCGGCTCCAAAAATGATATCATCAACATATACATGAACAATGAGCAAATTCCTCCCTCGTTTCTTCAGAAAAAGTGTTGTTTTCCCTCTTGTAAAGCCATTTTCTAGAAGAAACTTTGATAACCTTTCATACAATGTTATTGCCCATACAATGCCTTGTCCAGCTTGAATACATGCTCTGGATGCTCGTGACACTCAAATCCAGGAGGCTGCTTGACATAAACTTCTTCTTTCAGGTAGCCATTTAGAAATGCACTTTTGACATTCACTTGGAACAATGTGAACTCCATATGAGATGCAAAGGCAATAAGAATTCTAATAGCTTCCATTCGAGCAACTGGAGCAAATGTTTCATCATAGTCAATCCTTTTTCCTGATTGTAGCTTTGAACTACAAGTCTTGCCTTGTTTCTTGTTGTATTTCCAAACTCATCAAGTTTGTTCCTGAATACCCACATGGTCCCTATGATAATTCGATCTATAGGTTGAGGAACCAGGTGCCATACCTTATTTCTTTCAAATTGATGCAGCTCCTCATGCATGGCTGTGATCCAGTCTGCATCTTTCAACGCTTCTATGATATTTTTGGGCTCTATTTAGGAAAGAAAGGCTGAAAAGGCAAGTGAGTTTCTTGCTTTTGATCTGGTTTGAATTCTTGAGTCAAGAGTGGCAATTATGTTGTCAAGAGGATGTGAGCTTTTGTGCTTCTAATTTGGTGCCTGAATTTCATTGGCAGAGGACCCAGGTATGTCTAACTGAGGTTCTTGGGCGCTTCTTACTTCAGCAAGTGGAGTACCTTGGACTGCATCAACAACTTTATTTTCAGCTTCAGTTGGTATGATCAGGGGACCGGGTTCCTCTCCAATAGATGGAGGTGTACTCACATCATCTTCATTGGATTCCTTTANATCAGGTTCTTAGTTGGGTTTTATCAAACCCAGTGCCAGACGATTTCTTTCAAAATGTTCTCTACTCAAGGCCTTGGTAAATATGTCTGCAATCTGATCTTCTGTGCTGCAGAATTTCATGCAAATGAGCCCCTTTTCAACATTGTCTCTGAGGAAGTGATGATGTACATCAATGTGCTTGGTCCTCTTATGTTGGACTGGATTTTTGGCCATGTTAAGTGCACTTATATTGTCACACAAGAGGGGCACACAATTAGAGAATACTCCAAAGTCTTCCAATTGCTTTTTGATCCACAGCAATTGAGCACAACAAGAAGCAGTTGCTACATATTCCGCTTCTGCAGTTGAGAGTACCACCGAGTTTTGCTTCCTTGTACCCCATGAGATTAGGCAAGAACCCAGGAAATGTGCCATTCCAGACGTGCTTTTCCTGTCCACCTGATATCCTGCATAATCAGTGTCAGCATACCCAATAAGATCAAAGTTGTCACCTGAGGGATAGTAGAGAACCAGATCATGCATTCCTTTGAGATATCTCAATATTCTCTTGGCAGCCTTCAGATGAGATTCCTTTGGATTGGATTGAAACCTTGCACAACGGCCCACGCTGAACACAATATTTGGTCTGCTTGTAGTGAGATACAAGAGTGACCCTATGATCCCTCTATACATAGTTTGATTTATAGGAGAACCAGGTTCATCCATGTCTAGATGAGTAGCTGTGGAAATAGGAGTGTTAATAACTTTTGATGTTTCCGTGTCAAACCTTTTTAGCAGCTCCTTGATGTACTTCTACTGACTTATCATTGTTCCCTTTTGAGATTGCTTCACTTGAAGTCACAGGAAGAAATTTAATTCTCCCATCATACTCATCTCAAACTCACTCCCCATGAGTTTTGCAAACTCTTCACAAAGAGAGTCAGTTGTGGCTCCAAAAATGATATCATCAACATATACCTGAACAATGAGCAGGTTCCTCCCTCGTTTCTTCAGAAAAAGAGTGTTGTCAATTTTTCCTCTTGTAAAGCCATTTTATAGAAGAAACTTTGATAACCTTTCATACGAAGCCCGGGGAGCCTGCTTTAGCCCATACAATGCCTTGTCCAGCTTGAATACATACTCAGGATGCTCGTGACACTCAAATCCAGGAAGCTGCTTGACATAAACTTCTTCTTTCAGGTAGCCATTTAGAAATACACTTTTGACATCCATTTGGAACAATGTGAACTCCATATGAGATGCAAAGGCAATGAGAATTCTAATAGCTTCCATTCGAGCAACTGGGGCAAATGTTTTATCATAATCAATCCCTTCTTCCTGATTGTAGCCTTGAACTACAAGCCTTGCCTTGTTTCTTGTTGTATTTCCAAACTCATCAAGTTTGTTCCTGAATACCCACCTGGTCCCTATGATAGTTCAATCTGTAGGTTGAGTAACCGGGGGCCATACCTTGTTTCTTTCAAATTGATACAGCTCCTCTTGCATGGTTGTGATCCAGTCTTCATCTTTCAATGCTTCTTTGATATTTTTGGGCTCTATTTAGGAAAGAAAGGCTAAAAAGGCAAGTGAGTTTCTTGCTTTTGATCTGGTTTGCATTCCTGAGTCAAGAGGGGTGATTATGTTGTCAAGAGGATGTGAGTTTTTGTGCTTCCAATTTGGTGCCTGAATCTCATTGGCAGAGGACCCAGGTATGTCTAACTGAGGTTCTTGGGCGCTTCTTACTTCAGCAAGTGGAGTACCTTGGACTGCATCAACAACTTTATTTTCAGCTTCAGTTGGTATGATCAGGGGACCGGGTTCCTCTCCAATAGATGGAGGTGTACTCACATCATCTTCATTGGATTCCTTTACATGACTCATCATGTCTGCTTTTCCATTTTCCATGTCAATAACTTCTCCTGGAACAGATAAAGGTTCTCCACCTTGATTAGCGTGTCTGTCTTTCTCATAGGAGAGGTGAGATTCATCAAAGATCACATGTATATTTTCCTCAACACATTGAGTCCTTTTGTTGTATACTTTGTAAGCTTTGCTTTGAGATGGGTATCCTAGAAAGATTCCTTCATCACTTTTGGCATCGAATTTTCCAAGGGCTTCCTTTCCATTGTTGAGAACAAATCATTTACACCCAAAAGTCCTTAGATGTGTCAGCTTGGGCTTTCTTCCATTCAGCAGTTCATATGGAGTCTTGTTCAGAAGGGACCTGAGCATGCACTTGTTCACAGTAGTAGCAAGCAGTGTTGACAGTTTCTGCCCAGAAATTCTTTGCAATCCCACTATTAATCAACATTGTCCTTGCCGTGTCTTTAAGAGTTCTATTCTTCCTTTCCACAACACCATTTTGTTGAGGTGTTCTTGGAGCTGAGAAATTGTGAGTGATACCATTTTCAGTACAAAAATCATCAAATTTGGCATTGTCAAACTCTGTCCCATGATCAGACCTGATGCAGGCTACCTTATTACCCATCTTCACTTGGATCTTTTTGACAAAAGCAACGAACACTTCAAAAGTTTCATCCTTGGTTCTGAGAAACAAGGTCCAGGTGAATCTGGAGTAGTCATAAACTATCAAAAAGATGTACTTTCTTCCTCCTCTGTTTGGCACCCTCATAGGTCCACACAGATCCATGTGAAGAAGATCAAGTGGCCTNAACTCATCAAATTTGGCATTGTTGAACTCTGTCCCATGATCAGACCTGATGCAGGCTACCTTATTACCCATCTTCACTTGGATCTTTTTGACAAAAGCAACGAACACTTCAAAAGTTTCATCCTTGGTTCTGAGAAACAAGGTCCAGGTGAATCTGGAGTAGTCATAAACTATCAAAAAGATGTACTTTCTTCCTCCTCTGTTTGGCACCCTCATAGGTCCACACAGATCCATGTGAAGAAGATCAAGTGGCCTTGAGGTACTGACTTCCTTTTTGGGCTTGAATGAGGATCTGACTTGCTTGCCTTTTACACATGCATCACACACTTTGTGATCCTTGAAGCTTGACTTGGGCAAATCATGAACCAGGTCTTTCCTGACCAATTTGTTCAGCAACGTGAAGCTTGCATGACCCAACCTCATATGCCATAATTCAGCATCATCATCAACAACACTTAGACAGCTGAGATCACCATTCTGCAGAGACTCAAAATTAGCAACATAGACATTTTTGTATCTTCTTGCCATTAGCACCACCTCACCAGTCACTAGCTTTGTGACTGTACATATTTTTGATACAAATTCCACCTTGTTTCCCTTGTCACAGATCTGGAAAACACTTAGCAAGCTATACTTCAACTCGTTCACGTAGTACACATTTTTTATTGAGTGTGAGATAGATTTCCCAATCCTTCCAACTACCAGAATGTATCATTTGTTGCAATTTCCAAAGGATGCACTCCCTCCTTGCAGGGCCTTAAGTGAGAGGAAGTCATTTGTACTTCTATTCATATGCTTTGAGCAACCACTATCGTAGGCTACTTCCTTTCACTGTTCCCTGCACAAGAAAATCAGGAGTTAGACTTAGGAACCCAAACGAGTTTGGATCCCTTGTAATGAGGAAAGGGGTGAATGAGGGATCTTCTGGTCCAAGCAGGCATTATGCATTTTTCATATGAGGGGCCAAGTTCTCTACCAGTAGTTACTTTTTCAGTAAAAACTTTGTTTTTCTGCTGTGACTGAAATCTGACCATACAGTTTTCTTTAAAGTGCCTAGTATTACCGTAGTGAGTGCAAAGCCAATTGTCAGGTACAGTAACGTACTTGCTATGAGGGTTGCAGGGAATCTTTTCCCTTTGGAACCTAATCCCCTGCCTGTTTCCCCCATTATTTGTGTACATGGCAGTGATATCATCAGAAGACTAGGTCCACTTAATTGATTTTTCAAGATCACTCTTCACTCTACCTAGTTCTTCCTGAAGTTGTTTGTTTTTCTCAAGCTCAACATACAGACTAGACTTCACTGAATTTAACTCACTTTCAAGCTTAATGTGTGCCTCACTTGCAACTTCCTTTCCCTTTTGAGAATTTTCAGGCCTACTCTCCATTTTAAGTTCCCAATTGTTTCCTTCAAGTCAACTACTACCACTAATAAGTCATCTCTCTCATTCTCAATGTTAGCAACTCTCTCAGGTAAGACTTTTTTTCCCTTTATTACACACTCAAAGTTCTCTTTTAGGTCTACCACAGCGACCATTAGATCATCTCTTTCATGTTCTATATGTGCAATTTTTTCATCTAAGGCATACTTCTCTTTCTTCGGGTTCTCAATTGTTTCCTTTAAATCAACAACAACGATTACTAAGTCATCTCTGGTTTGTTCTGCTTCTCTTAAATCCACAGTTAAAACATCTTTATTATTTATAAGACTGTGATAAGCATCAATTAACACATTTGCAAAAGACATGAGTTTTTTAGGAGAATAAGATTTTAGATTTCTCTGAACATCTAGAAAATTTACCTCATCATCGTCGTCATATTCATCATCATCAGACTGAGCCATCAAGGTAAAGATTGAGTCATACTTAGTTGCTTCACTTTCCACTACCATCATTGAACTATCATTATGATCCATTTTCTTCTTCAGATTCGCTAGAGGAGTCTCCTCATGCAGCAAGAGCTTGCTTTACAACATTGTCAGCGGCATTCTTTCTCTTGAAGTGTTTATTAGGAACCAGGTTTCTCTTGGTTGCTTTATTAAAGTTATTTTTGTACTGATCTTGCTTTAGGATAGGGCACTCCTTGATGGAGTGTCCTGGATTGCCACATTTATGATAGAGGTCATAATTTTTTAGCTTGCTAGAACTTCCCCTTTTTGGAATGCCTCCATTCTTGCGAACCATCTTCTAGAATCTTCTTGTCAAGTAAGCCATATCACCATCCTCACCACTTAAATCATTGATATCTGTCTTGTGGACCAGGTTCTTCTCCCTTTTGGGTTCTCTTCTTTCATTGTCCTTCTTCTTCTTCTTCTTCATTTCATATGTTTTCAGATTGCCAACAAGTTTATCTATGGTCAGTGTTTGCAAGTCCTTCGCCTCTATAATGGCGTTCACTTTGCTTTCCAAAGAACTANTTCATCTATGGTCAGTTTCTGCAAGCCCTTTGCCTTTGTAATGGCGTTCACTTTACTTTCCCAAGAACTGGGCAGAACACTAAGGATTTTCCTGACAAGCTTGTTTCTTGGAATAGTTTCACCAAGAGAGTGAAGCTCATTAATGATGGAGGTGAAGCGAGTATGCATATCTTGGATGGATTCATCATCTTTTATCCTGAAGAGCTCGTATTCAGTTGTGGGCATGTTGATCTTGGATTGCTTAACCTGTGTTGTTCCTTCGTGAGTTGTCTGGAGAGCCTCCCAGATTTCTTTTACTGATTGGCATGCTGATATCCTGTTATATTCATCAGGACCAATGCCACAAACAAGAATTTTCTTTGCATAAAAGTTCTTTTCTATGGACTTTAGATCAGCATCATTGAATTCCTTCCTCGTCCTGGGAATGGCTACAGCTAGGTCGCCAAGATTCTTGGTGGGAACAAAGGGTCCGTCACAAATAACATCCCATAGATTTGAATCTTCAGCCATGATGAAGTCGTGCATCCTAGTCTTCCACCATCCATAGTACTGGCCATTGAACCTTGGTGGCCTGTAGGTAGACTGGCCTTCTTCAAAGTTTGGTGGAGCAGCCATGAGGATCCTTTAATGTGTTAGCCTGATAGAAAGAACCGGCCCTGATACTAATTGATAGAATTCTAGGGTCCACCAAACACTATAGAGAACCAGGTTCTCTATCGGTTTCCACAAATTATGCAAACACAACAGAAGTTAAATAACACGGAGAGTTTTTACGTGGAAAATTCCCAGCTCAACGGGATCAAAAATCACGACTTACCCTTGTAGGATTTTAACTTTACTACTGAGCAAAACGTTTAGATTACAACCTATTGTAACCTAGGAATTAACTCTTTAATCCCTCAGTAACTTGTAACACACCTATTACAAGCCACTTTGTAATACCTCTATTACAAAGACTTTACAACTTGACTAACTCTAGTCAAGACACAAACACGAGGGTTTATGATTTACAAGAGGTTCCTACACAATGCTTATAAGTAAGCTAAGTAGGAATTACAAGTAAGAACATTAACAAAGTTACAAATCAACTAAGGACATACAATCACTTGATATGAGGAACTGGTCCGTAGCAGTGTTGTTTTTTGTTCTTGGTGTACTTGAGAATCATTAACTGGAAGATCAATCACTATTGGAGTGCTTGAGTAAATTCTCTAAGTGTTCAAGTCATTTGTTTTACCTTCCTTGATGTTAATAATGCATTTATGACATCACTAGGATGACGTAAGCAAGGTAGGTAAAAGACATTCCTTATAAAGTTGACTGCTGCATTGATCTGCAATGTAGCGTGCAGCAGCTTTACAGCTGGGGCAGTTGACTTGTGCAGTTTCCTCGGGAAACGATAGCTATCTGTTCCCTCTGTTTTTTCCTTTGACTCTGAAGAGTTGAACCATATCCCAAGCTGAAACCTTTTGATCTTAAGGTCTTGAGAATGTGTAACAG
>AWOL01S0058029.1:11805-24127 GCA_000715115.1 Nicotiana otophora | reverse complement strand
TCGGGTCTACGGGATCTTTGATACCAAAGAAGAACGTATGCAACAATATGTGGTAAAGCTCCAGACTCTTTTGGCGTGATTCTGGTAGTGGTCAATTACACACATCTCGGGGGAGAATAATGCAGAAGCGGATGCATTAGCAAACTTAGGATCATCGACAGAAATAAAAGGGATCGGAATCTGGGACGGTAGTATATAATTGATGAGCTAAGTCCTGGATATGGATGGGTACTATGAGGTAAATTCCACTAGTCTGGTCTGGGACTGGAGAAATGAAATAATCAACTATCTAGAGCATGGGAAGTTACTCGAAGATCCCAAAGCATCACGGGAGTTACGCGCCAAAGCTGCACGTTATAGCTTCAACAGGGGTCAATTATATAGAAAATCCTTCCAAGGCCCGCTGTTCCGATGAAAATGTGATAAGTGCCAACGCTACGCACCACTAGTACATAAACCGGCAGAATCCTTACATTCGATTCTGTCCCTATGGCCGTTCATGAAATGAGGGATGAAAATTGTCGGACCGGTGCCACCGGCTCCCAAAAATGTAAGGTTTCTTTTAATTTTGACTGACTATTTTTTTAAATGGGTGGAGGCAGGTCCTTATCAGGAGATCAAAGAACGCGAAGTGGTCGATTTCCTGTGGGAAAATATAATTTACAGGTTCGGAATACCAAAAGCGATAACATGCGACAATGGGCCATAATTTATCGGTGCAAAAGTTACAAAATTCCTCGAAGATTTGAAGATGAAGAGGATCACATCTTCTCCTTATCATCAAGCACAAACGGTCAAGCGGAGTCAACAAATAAAGTGATTATTCAAAACCTCAAGAAAAGGTTGGAAGTAGCAAAAGGCAAATGGGCCGAAGAATTGCCCGGAGTTCTATGGGCCTACCAAACAATGGCCAAATCGAGTACAAGAGAAACTCCGTTTTCCCTTGTGTATGGTGCTGAAGCCCTAATACCGGTGGAAGTAGGTGAACCTACTTTGAGATATTTTCGGGAAGATGATGAATCGAACAACGAAGTGATGTTAATCAACTTTGAACTGCTCGAAGAACGCAGGAACTTAGCGCATGTAATAATGGTAGATCAAAAGCAGAGAATGGAGTGATATTGTAATCAAAGAGCCGACTTCCGTTATTTCAAAGTAGGAGACTTGGTTCTGAGGAAAGTAACCCAAAATACCTGGGAGCTCAACGCGGGGAAGCTAGGTCCAACATGGGAAGGTCCCTATCAGATTTCAGCTATCACTGGGAAAGGTTCATACGAGTTGGAGAACCAGAATGGAGACAAGCTTCCTGGCAACTGAAACGTGGCACACCTCAAAAGATATTATTGCTGATGAACATTATTCAAGCGGAAAGTATGTGCTGCACTCTTTTTCCCTTCGTTCAATTTTTGTCTCAATTGGGTTTTTCTTGCAAGGTTTTTAACGAGGCAGCAACAAAAGGCATACTATGAAGACAACAACAATAAGACCTTTGATAGCAAGGCAAACAAGCAAGCTTACACTCGGGGACGATTAGATAATCTTTGGTTCGATAGTAAATTCATAGTGGGAAGTTAAGTTTGCTACCGAACAAAGGTTACCCAACTGTTCACGAGCACAAACCACTAGAGGGTTGTTAGATATTCATTCGCTCGATAGCATAAATTCCTGAGGGGAAGTAAAGTTGTGTTACCAAGTTGAGGATTATCTAGTAATTTATTAGTGGAATCTTCGAAGATACAAGACTTCCAGTATTCCAATTTGCACTCTTCGCATTCAAACACTAGGGGGAATGATATGAGGATACGACAACAATAACTGCCACGTCAACCTGGGATCGAAAATCCGGAAACTTAACGCATCATCAGAAATGGGGACTGCGCAACCAGCCCCGTAGAAATAAGTTGTACAAGATAGCCACAAGTAATGGGAATTTCATTTCAGCATAGCAAATGCTTATGTATTTTTTGAAAATAGAAGGAATAAAATGAAATCCTTTTGTTTTTATCTTGTTTCTTGTCTGAACGATGAATAAACTGTCATTTGAAAGTTAAACAAGTATTTCAAATGTTAGTGCCGTAATGAACATGAGATGTCCTCTTCAAGAGCACCGTAAACATAAGAGGGCCCTCTCTTATAAAAATTCTCATATTAAAGGGTTGGTTCCGGAAGAATTTATGCTCGGAATAAAAAATGCGTTCGGGGAAAAATACGCCCGAAGACACATATGAAAAGGATGCAAAAGGTTAACTTGTGCAAATACTTATAGAAACCCTCACGTAAACGAGATAATGCTCGGAACCAAATTGCTTCAAGGAAAGCACATTTGAGACCACACATAGTAAAATGCGAATAGGCAAACATGCGCAGAACTCTTGAGCAATGCAAAGATTAAAGACTTGCATGGATATTCAAACAAAAATAAGACTCAAATGATACATGAGCAAATATATGTCTTTATTTATAAGAACGTTCCAAAACGGNATTCCTGAGGGGAAGTAAAGTTGTGTTACCAAGTTGAGGATTATCTAGTAATTTATTAGTGGAATCTTCGAAGATACAAGACTTCCAGTATTCCAATTTGCACTCTTCGCATTCAAACACTAGGGGGAATGATATGAGGATACGACAACAATAACTGCCACGTCAACCTGGGATCGAAAATCCGGAAACTTAACGCATCATCAGAAATGGGGACTGCGCAACCAGCCCCGTAGAAATAAGTTGTACAAGATAGCCACAAGTAATGGGAATTTCATTTCAGCATAGCAAATGCTTATGTATTTTTTGAAAATAGAAGGAATAAAATGAAATCCTTTTGTTTTTATCTTGTTTCTTGTCTGAACGATGAATAAACTGTCATTTGAAAGTTAAACAAGTATTTCAAATGTTAGTGCCGTAATGAACATGAGATGTCCTCTTCAAGAGCACCGTAAACATAAGAGGGCCCTCTCTTATAAAAATTCTCATATTAAAGGGTTGGTTCCGGAAGAATTTATGCTCGGAATAAAAAATGCGTTCGGGGAAAAATACGCCCGAAGACACATATGAAAAGGATGCAAAAGGTTAACTTGTGCAAATACTTATAGAAACCCTCACGTAAACGGGATAATTCTCGGAACCAAATTGCTTCAAGGAAAGCACATTTGAGACCACACATAGTAAAATGCGAATAGGCAAACATGCGCAGAACTCTTGAGCAATGCAAAGATTAAAGACTTGCATGGATATTCAAACAAAAATAAGACTCAAATGATACATGAGCAAATATATGTCTTTATTTATAAGAACGTTCCAAAACGGTAAAAGTTAAAAATGGGAAAAAGAAAAGAAAAGCTAAACTGCAGTGCCTCCAGAACCAGGAGGAAGAGAAGTGTACGCATTTCCGGGAGAAGTAGGTGGGTTCACTGATGGATCGGTGTTTCCCCCAGCTTGGTCTTCAGCATCACCACCTTCTGATCCCTCTTAAGTTTTCAAAAACTCTAAACTAGAGCCAGAAGAACCAGAAGCATCAGACTGCGCTGGGAGTCCATTTTTAGCAGCTAACTCAAGCTCTCAGGCCTTAGCAATTTAGGCATCAAACTCGATGATACCAGCTTTAGCCTCCTCCAAGGTTTTTATCCTCATGTTGTACATGGCGTAAGTTTTCTCAACAATGAGGGTAGCCACTCAGCGCTTAAGTTCTTCTTGAGTCGGGCAACTTCGGCAGAAAGGCTTTCCCTGGCGGACCTAGCAGATTTGAGGCTGACATCGAGGTCGCGGACAGTTGAACTAAAGATCCTATTATGCTCGATAGTTTTCTTGTACTTCTCCTCTAGCTGGGCATGTTTCGCCCCCATAGCAGCAAGCTCTTTGATTTTGGAGTTCAATGCTGCTTCTAAGTTGGTTACTTTTTCGGAAGTAGCAGTCTCATGCTCGGTTGCAGCAAGAATGACTTCCTGGACTTCAGCCTATTTGGCCTTAGCTTCATCAAATCTAACTCTCAGCGGGCCAATTTCCTGGCTAAGGGTTACCACTTCTTGCTTGCTTTACTGCAAATGAGCCTCTAAAACAACGACCTTAGTAGCTTTGGTTTCTAGTTCTGAAAGGTGGAGAGCAGTTTGGCCTCGTTCCACAAAAAGTTGATTCCGTTCAGAAGTAAGTTCTTCCTTTTCACGAATCAACCTTTGAAGGCCCTCAGAAGTAAGAAAGTTGGCCTACAAGATAAGAAGAAGTAAAACTTAGAATACATTCATACAAAAGTAGAAGAAGTAATGAAGGAAGAAAAGAACATACCGATGCGGCGTTGTGCATGGAATTGTTCAACAAGAACTCTCCCGAGACTGCCTAAATCTTTTCCTAGTCCTTTTCTGAAGCCAAAGGCTTTAGATAATTACCAAGCTCCACCGTCCGAGATAGCAAATTGCATCCGGTAGAGACCGAAAGAGTAACGTTCCTTCTCCTTTGTGGATCTTCAGAAGAGGCAGCATAATTTTGCCCCAAATTCCCATGAACTGAGGACTGTGGAAGAGGAACACCTTCTTCATAGTCAGATGCAGCCAATGGAGGTGATGTAGCAACTGTTGATGGAAGAGTGGATGAAGATGGAAGTGATGTAGCAGTTGCTGGTGTTGGTTAAGGTGGAGGTGAAGCTGATGGAGTTGAAGAGTGAGAAGTAGCTGCATCAAATGCAGTGCTGGTTGTTGGATGCTCGCCAACCAAAGACGGCAAGGACTTGGTACTCAGCCCCGCAACACCGGTTACAACGATTGGGGCCCGAAAATGGAAGTTGGTATTTTCTACAAAATCAGATTCTCCCCAAAGTGCTGAGATATCGTCTTTAGTTGGTGTAACTATCTCAACAGGTCGAGCATCTTGTTGAGATGGTGAAGATCGTCGCCTTCTATGCAGAGAAGCTCCCTCATCAACAACTTCTTCATCATCATCAATCATCACGATGTCTATGACCGGCCCTGAAGGAGGACCAGTTGTCATCTCCACCGGAGATGACTCGGGGGCATCAGTCTTTGCCCTATTATTCTTTTTTCCGGCCGCGAAGGAGCGTCTTCTCTTTGGTTGTTTATACTCCGGTCGGGGACTCCGTAAAGAAGTGTTTGCGCCCGAAACAGGCCCGAAAATACGTATTCGAGTAAGTGCTTCCTGAAGCAGCCTCGTTGTATTAGCAGGATCAACCAAAACATCCTTCTCGGTGACACCCACAGGTAGACCTAATTTCGTGAACAAGTGAAAAAGGTTCAACCAAGTTCTCCATATACAAAAACAATGGAAGCAAGGTAAATTACAATTACCATGATTTTTGGATCTTCACTCGTATTTAAGGGTCATTTCTTTTCACAAATGAGTTTCAGGCGTCGTGACATCCAAGATCTTCTGAACCCACCGGTCCAAACCTTCCACCACCGGTGGGATCCATCGAGTTGCTGAAACATGCGAAGGGGGGAGAGTTGATACGACCACAAAGGAATATCTAGTAAAAAGAAAAAGAAAACAAAGAGCTTACGAGTGCGGTTCCAAGCCACTACAAGAAAATCACGAATTACATGGGGATTTTCCTGGTAGTTATATAGGAAAATTCCCGGGTAATTTAGTTTCCTGTGGATTTTCCTTCAAAAAAAATTCGATGGAAAAACTTTTGTAGGTAATTATTATTTGCGAATTTTAAAATCCCTAGGTAAGTTACCTGAAAATTTTGAATCCGCATATAGATTATCCGGGGATGTTTTCGTAAAATTTCCAAAATTCGCATGAAATATTCGATAAAAATTCATGAGAAGGGGAATGTTTCTTTCGGATCTTCATAGGAAAATATGTGCAAATAATTCCCCTTGAAAATTCCCAAGTATTTATGCATGAACTTTTGGCCAAAAATTTAAAATTTTTGGTCATAATTTTTTATTATGCACCAACATCATTTTCTATGTCTAAATGAACAATTTGTGCGATAAGAAAATCACAATTATCATCTCTTTAATAATGCTTAATTCGACTACAAACTTTATAAATCCAAAGGACAACATACTATCTAATAGAGGTCACTGCATTTACGCACGCTGGTTTCGTGTTAATAAGGCGGATAATTTATTGTCGATGTGGGACAAGATGTCCCCGCATATTGTCATTTCCACTCTCAGTTTTCTTATTTACTAGGAGTACTAATATTTTCCTCTTATTTCTTTTTATTTTACTTTTTAAGAAAGTTGTATTAAATGAGGATTCCAAAAAGTGAATGAAACCTGTTTTCAAGTAAAAGCATGTGAACTAAACTACGATTATATTACTTTTAATTAAAAATATTCTTTATTATTTTTCCAAATTTTTTATTTATATATCGTGGAATAGCACATTAAATTCTTTTCTTATATAAAAAATACATAAACTAACAAGAAATAAACACATTATATATTATTACGTAATTGGTAAACATTGCGCTAGTTCTAACAATATATACAAGATTAAGTTACTTTAATAATGTTAGGTTAATTAAGAGATGATATTTGCGGGTAGATTAATAAAATCCCTTGATACCTAATTAAATCTCAATACTAAAGTATACAAACTAATATCGCTTAAATACCATAATTAATTTCATCATTTTAAATAAATGTAAAAAATAAAAAAATATATAGGAGATAAAATGTTAAATAAACTAGTTACGTTTGTAAAATGTAACTTAATTTTTATCACATCATTAGCTTTTATATATGACCATCATTTTAACTATATTTACTTATATATAACTCGACAAAATATATAATAGATAAAATCAATAGTGAAGAATATTATTTTACAAATCATTAATTTTTGTAACTTTAAAAAAGATACAAATTTTGGAAATTTGCAATCGAAACTTGTGCCCAGGTAAATTCCCAAGAACATAGCTTCATCTAGACATGCAACAATAAAAATTCAGATAAAAAAATTCTCAGGTAAATTTTCAAAAAATAATCCCAAGCTAAAATTACAACAACAAAATCCTTAAGTAATTTCCTATGTATTAAAACTTTCAAGTAACTCCCCAAGAAATAACCTTCAACTATATAAATTGCAGCAATAAAATTTTTAAGTACTTCTCTAGGTAATAAAATCTCTAGGTAAATTTTCAAGAAATAATCCCCAACTAATATCGCAACAACAACATCCCAGGTAAATTCTCAAGAAATAATCCCCAACTAAAATCATAAAAATAAAATTCTCAGGTAATTTCCTAGGTAATAAAATCTCAAAGTAAATCGCTAAGAAATAATCGCCAACTAATATCACAACAACAAAATCCACAGCTAATTCCCTAAGGAACAATATCCCTAGGTACATTCCAAGGAAATAATCCCTAACTAAATCCACAAGTAATATTACCTGGAAAACTTTCTACGAATTCATAAAGGAAATAAAATGTTCATACCTTTTATTGTTTACCTGTAGAATTGCCTACGAAAATAATACTTGGGAATTTGTTTCCTAATTACATCCCCACATAATATATTGGCGCTAAATGGTGCCAAATTTACTTGCGGAGTTACCTGGGAAAATCGTGCCGGCAGGTAAATATTCCAAAATTTAGGAACTCTGAGATTTTCGCATGAAAATTCGCAGCAATTATCTGCGAAAAATAATCCCAGGAAAAATTCTCATGTAATTCGAGCTTTTATTGTAGTGAGCGGCCGGAAAGGATGAAGCCGTTGTCGGAATGATGTCGTTGGTGGCGACTACAACGAACCGTTCCATCCACCTACGGTCGTTGTCATCATCTATGTGTAACGACCCGACTTGTCGTTTTAAGAATTTATACCCCGTTCAGTGACTTAAGCTCTCGAGCAGCTTTGCAATATGTATTATGACCCGCGGGTGTGGTCGAGTTTGATTTTTGGATGATTCAGAATTTAATTAAAAGAATAATTTTTATTTAGAAGCTTAAATGGAGAGAATTAACCGGAGAGTTGACTGTTGAGCAAACGACCCCGGAATGGAACTTTGATGATGGCAATACCTTCGTATGATGATTTTCGACTTAGACGTATATTCAGATTTGGATTTGGAAGTCCGTAGGACAATTCGACGCATTTTGGCGAAAGTTAGAAAGTTCGCCCGAAGGTGAAATATTTGATAACGAGGTCGGATTTTGATTTTGGAAATTGAAATAGCTCAATTACGTCATTTATGATTTGTGTGCAAATTTCGAAGTCATTCCGAATTGATTTGATACGTTTCGGCGCAAAATATAGCAGTTGGAAGATTTGAAAACTCATAATTCGATTCGATGCGTGATTCGTAATTTCGGCGTTGTTTGACGTAGTTTGAAGCCTCAACTAAGTTCGTATTGTATTTTGGGACATGTTGGTATATTTGGTTAAGGTCCCGATGGCCTCGGGTGAGTTTCGGATGGTTAAACGGACCAAAATTGTGCTTGAGGGAATTATGAAATTTTTCTAGTTCTGGTGCAATCGCACCTGCGATGGAAAGGGTCGCAGGTGCGCGACCGCAAAAGTGACAAAATGGTCGCAGATGCGGCCTGGACTGGAATATGCAGAGGTCGTAGGAGCGATGCATTTTTCGCACCTGCGTGATCGCAGAAGCGGAAGCTCTTCCGCAGGTACGAGGGCAGTGGCCAGTGGGTGTCGCAGAAGCGAGAATTTTCTCGCAAAAGGGAGCTCGCAGGTACGAAATATTTGTCTGCAGGTCCGAAACTGGGCAGAAACATAAGGATTGAACTTGGTCATTTTTACCATTTCGTTTTGGAATTTTTGGAGTTCGGATTTGGGAGATTCTGGAGGGAATTTTCACAAGCTTGGTTGGGGTAAGTGTTCTATATCCTAAAGTGTTTATATTTCATGAATCCATGATTATATTCATCATTTAATTCAAATTTAAATGGAGAAAATCAAGATTTTTGCAAAATCTTCCAAAAAAATAAAAATTTAAGATTTGGAGGTCGAGTTGTTATTGAAATTCTATAAAATTGATATGGTTGAACTCGTATCGGAATGGGTGTTTAGATTTCGTAAATATTATGTCGGGTTCCGAGAGGCAAGTCCCGCGTTGACTTTTGTTGACTTTTTGGAATAAATTTTTAAGTCAACGTTTTATTATCCAGAATTGTTTCCAATGAATTTTAACGAAGTTGTACAATTAATTTAGATAGATTTGAGCTGTCCGGAGATCAATTCAAGCAAGAAGGCGATTGTTGAAATATCGGCATAACTTCAAAAAGGTAAGTGTCTTGCCTAACCTCGAGTGGGGGAATTACCCCTTAGGCATCGAGTCTTATGTGCCATTTGTGAAATATGAAAAGCCATGTACGCGAGGTGACGAGTACGTACTCGGGCTTATATGTGAAAAATTTACTGAGTTAAAGTCTTGGGCATATTGTGTAGTTAATTGGATAATTATTGATATTTATTTAATTATTTGTTTGCCATACCTCAATTTGCATTTATTGAATTTGTTTTTATATGACGATTTGATGTGAATGTTAATTGTATATCTATGTGAATTCCGTGAGTTTGATGGTTTGATATTTCTTGGAATTTAATTTTATTATAGATTTTTTCTCTGCAAATAATAAATTAAATGAGCTTAAGAAGAGGTGCTTATATAATTATTGAGAATTTGGATTAATGAAGGTGTTGCCCTATGCTGAGTAATTTCTATCTCTGTTGATTGTTTTTGAGGTCTTATACACATTATGTGGAGCCTTCGGCTATTTATTATGAAATTAATTGATTTGTTATATCTTTGGAATTGGTTGTGGCTATTGGGCAAATTGTGTTATGAATTGATTTTTGTTATATTACCGTGATAATATTTTGTGTAAATTGTTGAGTTATTATTTTGAGGATATAAGGGTGGCATTTCACTGTTGATATTATGTGGGTATAAGGGTGGCATTTCACTGTTGATATTATATGGGTATAAGAGTGACATTTCACTATTGATATTATGTGGGTATAAGGGTGGCATTTCACTATTGTTATGTGTGTTGGGATATTGTCGAGGCGGAACGATAAGGGTAGCTATAGGAGAGATAAGGGTGGCTATTGATATTGTCAGGGCGGAGGGATAAGGGAGGCTATTATAGGAGTGATGAGGGTGGCTATAGGAGAGATAAGGGTGGCTATTGTCAGGGATGATATGTGATGATGTGGAGTAGTTGCATTGGTGATTTTATGTGATGTTGAGATTTTTCTTGTGTTTATTTTTATACCTTGTGCAAATTGTCTTGTTGTTGGTAAATTAATAATAGTCTGATATATGTTGAAATTGGGAGCCTATGGCTATTGCCAGGCGGATTATGAAAAGAAATGTGGGCACGAGGTGTCGTGAGTAAATAATGATGATATTGGCACGTGAATTGTCCGTGCAGTTGAGATATGAAACGTGGGCACGAAGTGCCGGGAAAAATATGATGGCTTTATTATTGGCACGTGAACTGTCCATGCATATATGATATGAAAAATGGGCACGAGGTGTCGGGAAAATATAATGATTTAATTATAGGCACAAAGTGCCGTAAAAATATGAAAAGGGCTGAGACCCGTATTTTTATGATTATGAAATGAGGTGTCACATGGTGACTTTTAATTGAAAGAATTATATTCAAAATATTATATTTGAACAAGATTTATTGAAAGAATTATATTTGAAAGATATTTATTTGAAGAAATTATATTTAAAAGAAAGTTATTTGGACGAATTATATGTGAAAGATATTTAATTGAAAAACTTGATTTAATTGGGTGTACTTGTATTTAATATTTATTGAGCAATATTAATAGTGTTCTTGTTTCCATGCCGGGCATATCACTGGTTGATTTGTGTTTCCCGTATTGTTATTTGATTCCTATTATTTTGTATATCAAATTGCACATGTTATTAGACTAGTGAGTGTATTGACTGTACCTCGTCTCTACTCCACTGAGGTTAGTCTTGATACTTACTTGGTACCGACCGTGGTGTACTCATACTACACTTCTGTACATTTTTGTGCAAAGCCAGGTATTGGAGCTATCGGACTCGGACAGAATTAAAGTGTGATCTCAAGGATTCAAGGTATAGTTGCTTGGTCGTCACAGTTTCTTGGAGTCTTTTTATTTTATTGTACTGTTATTTATTATTCAAACAGTATTGAGTATTCGATCCTTGAGATCATTTCATGTATTCAGTTAGAGTTCGTGACTCAGTATTATCAGTCTTGGGAGGTTGTTATATTTGTAATTATTTCCGTTGTTAGTTTTTAAAAATATGGCTTCAAATCTAATTGAAATCGGCTCTAGGTTCATAAGTTCTACGAGTCATGAACGAGTCTACTAGAGTCTTGCGGATCGGTACGAAGACATCTGTACTTATCTTTGAGAGGCTACAGAACTATTAGGAAATTTCCACTTCTTTCATTCCTATGTGGAATTTGTTGAATTTGAAATTTGAGCATTTGTATCTCTATTCTCTCACACATGGTGAGGACACGTGCTACCGGGTTAGCTGAGCAGGCATCCGCACATACTGCTAGGACTGCAAGAGGTCGTGGCCGAGGTAGAGGTCAAGGAAGGGCACGTGCCGCGACTAGAGCACCTGTGAGAGCAGCAGTTGAGGAGCCGACAGTAGCTCCAGTTGGGGGACAGGTACCAGAAGCACCTGTTGTTACCCCCAGGATTCAGGAGACTTTAACACAGTTCCTGAGTATGTTTGGTATATTAACTCAGGCGGGATTGATCTCTGTTGCACAAAATATTTCGCAGATTGGGGAAGTAGCTCAGGCTCCTACAACAACTCCTGAGTAGCAGGTTCACGTTGGTCGGGTTCCGGGTGTAATACCGGTAAAACCTATTATTATGGTTTGGCTTGAGGTCGGGCCAGAGGCATCAGAAGAAGAACAAAAGAGACTAGAAAGGTTTAAGAGGTATAGTCCACATACTTTCAGTGGCACAGCTACAGAGGATGCCCAAGGATTTCTAGAAAATTGTCACCGTATTCTCCGCACCATGGGTATTGTGAAAGTGAGCGGAGTTGCCTTTACTACATTGCAACTATCAAGCGCAGCATATCAGTGGTGGCAAATCTATGAAGAAGGTAGACAAGTCGATGCAACACCACCAACTTGAGCTCAATGTTCTTGAAAGAGTTTGTTCCCCAAACTCTCTGAGATGTGTGGCACACAGAGTTTGAACGGTTGCATCAGGGAACTATGACAATGTCAGAATATGCTATCAGGTTCAGTAAGTTAGCCCGTCATGCACCTATCTTAGTTCCTACAGTCAGAGAGCGGGTCCGCAGATTCATTGAGGGGCTCGATTATGATATTAAAATATGCATGGCTCGAGAGTTGCAAACTGAT
>AWOL01S0058028.1:9746-20612 GCA_000715115.1 Nicotiana otophora | reverse complement strand
AAGTAAATATGCAGTACACGGAGATCTCCCGGAATACTGTTCCGTAGTCCCAAAGTAAATATGTAGTATAGGGGAATCTCCCGGAATACCATTCCGTAGTCCCAAGGTAAATATGCAGTACAGGGGGATCTCCCAGAATACCGTTCGGTAGTCCCAAAGTAAATATGCAGCACAAACGATAGAAGTACAACTACATCACGAAATTCTTATGATTTAGACTAAGTACCAGTCATGGAAGAAGCAGGAAATTCACTAAACATGTTGCACAAAATTCACATAAACAATTAAGACACGTAGACATGTTGTATTAGATTAAACATGATAGCTACACCTATTGGAATAACTCAATTAAGAATGAAAATAGATTAGTACCCATTAAAATGGTATAACTCAAAATAACAGGAAAATATGTTGCTGCTCAGTAAGAAAATCGGGTTTTACCACAACTAGCCTGTGTACGTACTCATCACCTCACGTACACGGCACTCACATATCACAATAGTTCCAAATCTTAAGAGGATTTCCCCCACACAAAGTTAGGCAAGCCACTTACCTCGAGTCAAACTCAACAAATCGGTCACAATGCCTTTCCCACGAATATCCGGCTCCGAATGGCCCAAATCTAGCCAAAAGCAATTATGCATCATAAATACAACAATAATAGACTCATCCAATTAACGAAATCAATATTTTAATGAAAATTCTGAAATTAACTCAAAAATCGCTAGTGAGGCCAACTTCTCGGAATCGGGTAAAGGTCGTAAAATACGAAAGCCCGTTCACTCACGATTTTACTCGTACCAAAATTCACCAAATCCGATGTCTAAATCCCAATCAAAACTTAGAATTTCGTTTAGGGAATTCTTTCCCCCATTTGTCCCAACTTTTCAATCCAAAACCGAAATTAAATGGAGAAAACAACTATAGATTAATGAAATGCAACCAAAAACGAGTTAGGAATTGTTACCCCAAAACTCTCTCTGACAATCCCTCAAAGAATCGCCAATTTCCGAGCTCCCAAGTCCAAAAATAGAGAAATGACTCAAGCCCTCGAAACTCTCTCTTTTCTGCCCAGCGAACTCGCTTCTGCGAGCCTAGAACCGCACATGCGGTACCGCTTCTGCGGCCAGGACGCCGCACTTGCGAGTTTTCATAAAACTCCATAGCACGCACATGTGCGCCTAAGTTCGCACCTATAGATGCGCTTCTGTGGAACCTTGGGTCCTTCTCATCTCCGCATCCGTGACTGCCCTTCCGCAGATGCGGCTCCGCTCCTGCGGCTCACTCGTCACATCTGCGACCACTGACTCCCCGACCTAAAAATGCACTTGTGATCACAGCCTCGCTTATGCGAGGACACACCTGCGGACTTCCCACCGCAGGTGCGAAAACATCAGAACCAGCAACTCACAAATTCTTCTAAGTCCAAACTTTCACCCGTTAAGCACCTGAAACTCACCCGAGGCTCCCGGGACCTCAACCAAACATACCAACAAATCCTAAAACATTATACGAACTAAGTCGAGCCCTCAAACCACATCAAACAATGCTAAAATCACAATTCATCCTATGATTCAAACTTAAAGAACTTCAAACTTCCAAATTCGACAATCGACGCCGAAACCAACCAAACCACGTCCGATTGACCCCAAATTTTGCACATAAGTCATATTCAATATTACAGACCTACTCCAATATCCAGAATTTGAAAACCACTTCGATATCAAAAATTCCACTACCGACCCAAAACTCCAAAAATTCGACTTCCGCCATTTCAAGCCTAAATGAGCTACGGACCTCCAAAATACAATCCGGACACACCCCTAAGTCCAAAATCACCTAACGGAGCTAAAGGAACTGACAGAACTCTATCCGAAGTCATCTTCACACAGTTTCGACTACGGTAAAATCTCCTAAGACTTAAGCTCTTATTTTAGGGACTAAGCATCCCAAATCATTCTAAAAACTAAAACGAAACTCCCAGGCAAGTCGCAATAGCAGAAATAGATATGGGAGAAGCAGTAAATAAGGGATCAGGGCTATTACTCTCAAAACGACCGACCGGGTCGTTATATTTTTGTATAACATACAATATATATATATATATATATATATATATATATATATATATATATACACAAAAAAAAACAATATACTCCATCAGCTTCAATTTATGTGAACTAATTTAATTGGGCCCGGAGTTTATGAGGAAAAAAAGACTTTTGAACTTGTAGTATAAAAAATAAGGTACATATATTTTGTGTGGCTATAAATCATTACATAAAAGTAAATGTTTCAAATAGAAATGGGTCATTCTTTTTGGCAAGGCTTAAAAGGAAATATATTCACATAATTAAAACATAGGGAATTTATTTTTATGGCTATTATTTTGAGAGCGGCCATGTAATATCTTTTTCCTTATTATTAAATTGACTTTTGTATATTACGTTTTCAAGAGGGATATCAATGTTGACACCTAGAGTTATAATCATAACCAAGCATACAAAGTATCATAAGTGAACAAGCATAACAAACATCGTATATAAAAAAGTATTACTGTTAAGATACGACTACATTTCTTGTTTTCTATATTATAAGTACATACATCATTCACAGGTTCAGACGTTGATGTCGAATCATTTTAAATTCAAATATTATGTAAGTGTAATAACATTTGAAGATTATTACATTTGTTTCCACATCAATTGTTGCGTTCATATAGATAATATTTTAAGTGAACTTAATTCTTGGTTCCTTAATATATATAAATAACTGTTTAAGAATCTACGTGAAAAGTATGAATGTCAAAAATTTTAGCGATCAAACATCAACGTTCAATTGTTATTGTGCAACGCACGTTCATAGAAACTAATTATATTTAAAGCACGAAGGCCCTTAGCGAAATGTCGTTCGTCTTTTTTACCCTTTAAATATAGTTTTTGCACTAGACAAAACAGTCATTTTAATTATAATCCTAATATATAGAAATAGTCATTTAATTATTTTCACAATATTTAAGATTTCAAAATCAACTATATTAAGTGTATCAAAACCCTCCTTGTCATGACCCAATTTCACTTATAGGTCGTGATGGCGCCCAACATCATAGCTAGGCAAGCCAACTAGTGAATTAAATATATATTATTCCTTCAAAATATTTCCAAGTAATTAAACTCTTCTTACTTGCAATATTTAAGAAAAATACAAAAGTTCTGAATAAATAAAAATCAAGAAAAATACTTAAGACCACAACTCTATTAATGTGTGTGTCAAGACCTGATGTCACAAGCGCATGAGTCTCAACTAGGAAATTAGATAAATGCAACATCTCTCTGGGATACAAGTTAGACAAGAGTATGTAAATAACACTGATGGAGACTTTGTATGCTGCGGATTCATAACATGGAAATGCAGCTCACCATAAATCCCTGCAATAGCTGCACCGTTGCGCCCAAGATATCACTAAACATATATGTACCTGCACAAAAATGTGCAGCAAGCGTAGCATGAGTACGTAAATAATGTGTACCCAATAAGTATCAAACCTAATCTCGAAGAAGTAGTGACGAGAGGTCGACACTGACACTCACTATGGGTCAATAATATTAAAAATATAAATCTTTAAATAGACATGATTTATGTGATCAACAATGATTTCCTTAACAAGCAGGAATAATTATTTCCTTCAATTTCAATAAATTTCAAAATTTATCAATTAGCTTCACAAGCTGCAATAATTGTCAAGGTATCGTGTAATTATTATTATTAAGCACGATTTTTGTTGAGGTCGTACGGCCCGATCCAGAGTGTCGTGTATACTGCCGAGGGACGTGCGTCACGATCCATAGATGCATCTATACTGTCGAGGCGTCTGGCCCGCTCCACAAAAGGATATTTTCTTATGAACCTCCGGAATGAGAAGTTATTATAACAGGGCTAATACATAAGGATGTAAAATTTCTATTAACAATTAAATAATTTACACAAAAATTCAAGTATATGAAGTTTCGATCTTTTAATATTTCCTCTAACAATTTTCAATATAATTCCAATACTTTAGTTAAATAAAGAATGCAATTATTACAAGTAAGTCATACTTTGAGTCATAAACTACCCACACATAGCATAATTAGTAGCTAAGCACAGACTCTCGTCACCTCGTGCGTACGTAGCCCCCACAATTACCAACAATTATTAATTTAAATCACCTATGTGGTAAATTCCCTCTTACAAGGTTAGACAAGAGACTTACCTTGTCTCAAAGCCCACTTCCCGATCAGTGTGTCGCATAAAACTCTCAGTTCGATGCCTAAATATCCAGAACTATCCAAAAGTTATATGAAATAATTAATACATGCTCAATAATTCGAAATTATACTATCAAATAAATTACCCAACCCAAAATGGTAAAAGTTCTAAAATTCACCTCGGGTCCACGTGCCCGGATTCCGAAAATATTTGGAGGAAAACATTACCCATAATCTCAAGAACTCAAATATATAATTTCCATCCAATTCTATGTCCAATTTCGTGGTCAAAATCTAAAAATACCAATTTCTAAGTTTTTCTTCAAAATCCCAAAATTTCTACAAATTTTCATGTCTAAATCCATGTATAAACCTTGTATTTAACTCACGACTAGTAGGAATCACTTACCTCATGATTGATGATGAAAATGGTTCTCCAAAATCGCTCCTAGGTCGGCTCCCATGGAGGAAAATGAGTTGAAATGAGCCAAAACCTGATTTGGCTAACTTATGTATTCTGCCCACGCGACCTTCGCACCTGCGCTCATTGGACCGCTTCTGCGGTTCCGCAGGTGCGCATGCGCTTCTACGCCAAATGGCCCGCACCTGCAGACTTCTCTTCTGCGCCACTGGTCCGCGCCTGCTGTTTTTGCTTCTGTGACCCTCTGGCCGCTTTTGCTGCTCCGCACGTGTGGCCAAAACTTCGCAGGTGCGGTTACACCAGATAATAGCAGCTCCAGCATTCCTCCAAGTCCAAACTCGATCTGTTTACCATCCGGAATCCACCCAAGGCCCTTGAGACTTCAACAAAATATACCAACACGTCCCAAAACATGACACGAACTTGCTTGAGGCCTCAAATCACATCAAATAACATCGAAACTATGAATCACTATCCAAATTCAAGCTTAATGAACTTTGAAATTTCAACTTCCACAATCGATGTCGAAATCTATCAAATCATGCCTGATTGACCTCAAATTTTGCACACAAAGTCATAATTGATATTACGGACCTACTCCAACTTCCGGAATCGGAATCCGACCCCGATATCAAAAAGTCCACTCCGGGACAAACTTCTCAAAATCATCCAAATTTCCAACTTTCGCCAATTGATGCCGAAATGACCTACGGACCTCCAAATCAATGTCCGGACATGCTCATAAGATTAGAATCACCATACGAAACTATTTCCAGGCTCGGAATCCCAAACGGACATCGATAACATAAAAATCCATTCCAACCCAAACTTAGGAAATTATTAAGCCTTAAAACTACTAACTTTTCATGATAAGTGCCGAAATACACCCGGGCCACCCGATACTCGACCCGAACATATGCCCAAGTTCGAAATTATCATACGAACCTATTGGAACCTTCGAATCCCGATTCCGAGGTCGTTTACTATAAATCTAAACCTTAGTCAATTTTTCCAACTTAAAGCTTCTAAATTTAGAATTTCCTTCCAGAATCAACTCCAATCATCCCGAAATTCGATTCCGACCATACGTACAAGTCATAATACCTGAAGTGAAGCTACTCAAGGCCTCAAACCGCCGAACGGCGCGCTAGAGCTCAAAATGACCGGTCAGATCGTTATATTCTCCCCCACTTAAATATACGTTCGTCCTCGAACGTGCTAAGAGCTGCTCCATAGTTGTCCAAAATTACTGTTTAACACCTTGTACACCTACTTGTGCCATCACCATCCCAGTTTGGCACCTCAACTTGAGCTGGACATAAGGTCCTCCCGTTTTATTTAATTAATAAGCCTTAGAACCAAATTCCAATCTTTGAATTTCTTCATAATACCTTATTCTAAGATACGAACACCGTATCAATCACTGCACACTGTGCTAAAACACGATTGTGCATTTATGCATAAATCACACCACGCACCACATAACTCATTTGCCCAATACAACATTCTCCGACCACAATAACTGGAATTTCACGAACCCGATGCTCGCAATACACCTCATAAAACAAATAAACCCGATTTCAATCCTTACAATACTGCCATGATATAGAATATGCATAGAAATTCATAACCACCTGCCGAATCAATCAGATCACGAAATCGCTTCTCTTGACAAGGACCATTACCTCATTCTAAATTGAATAGCGATATTTGTTCCTTATTATACCTTATATAAATCTGATTGCACTAATTTCAGGTCCAATAGTCTCGTCTCACAATGTATAAGCTACACGGGAAATAAGCCATCTCAAACACTGGCCGAGATCTCGTATAATGCCAATAATGCGCCAATAGGCTACAAACTTGAATGTGATACAAAAGAAAAAGCGAACTCTGGAATGGAACTTCCCAGTCCGTGTAACAAATAAAACGGTCGACCAGATGCTATGAACTCACCTCAGTGAATGAGAAACAAAATACACAGAAATAAATATATGGAACCGTGCCCAACATCTCATTGTTGCTGCGTGCAACCCGATTCATCACGACACTATTGCGGCGTACAACCCGATCCAAACATTATATACACTTAGCAACGTGCCACCCGATCCAAACATAACAATTAAGAATAAAACACACATCAAGTCGCAACACTTACACTTACAAAATACCAGAATATCGATTATAAGCACGCTAGTGCATAATACAAATCCTGAGAAGGCGAATAGCGCCACATGCTACGAAACTCAAGCACAACTAAGGTGCAATAAATGACATGCATCTCGAGAGCTATTATAACACCGCAAGCTATACGGACCTCAACACACATTCGAATAATCAAGCCATCTCACAACCCACGTGGCACAATATATGCTACACGGAATAACTGACGGTAGAAATAACATCCAATGCCCGACGATGCCTTAGTAAGGAATGTTATGACGAATGTATATATCCGACCTTACGTAGAGCACACATTCATATTAGTCCCACCAACGAACCTCAAATTGATTCTGATAATACCATACTGGGATAATAACCTTTCAAGGATTTACCATGGCCCTATTCACGGCACACACGAGCAGCTGTCCCAATCTAGAACAAACTCTCACATCAACGATTGTACCCAAAAATCTTCATACTTGGTTTTTAAATCTTTAGGACTCAAGTGACCAACATATCATACTTACACGAATTTCCCCCGTGGAATACACTCCCACAACCTTCCGTAGCAGGCAGCCAAATATGAACATCAATGGCCATCAACCATGTTATTTCTACATAACTGGCCAAGCATGCACACTTTAATACCCTAACATTACTAACACAATATATACCATCCTCCGACTATCCAGCAATAGTGCCACCGTACACTGGACATCTAAAATCCTCCCCCGCTCCTCTGAGCTTGTGACATTCTTATCAAAACCAAATCACAACCTTGATCTTCAACTTCTAATTTCCATACCACTCACCGCACTTATCATGCCGCTACGCGATAATAGATATATTCACCATAACCCTTGAACTACTAGTAGAATTAAACACTTCACTAGCTAGAAACCTTCCACTTATCATCATTCCAGAAGGGCCAATGCAACACGCAATCGAATTTCCCCAAATAGTAGAAAACACACAACCTCAAACTGTGATCTAAGCCGTCATAACTCTTCCGGAATCCATTTACACAACAAAGCCATTTGAATCAACTACCTCACAAATCAATCAAGTCATGATGGTTGTAAAGCCCGCACGTACAACTGCAAACCATATGTTATAACTTCACACACCAAAAACATCGACCACTGCCACGATCATGCAGATTCAGCCATTGCAACCGACCCAACTTCTTTAAATTTACCCTTGACATGCCTTAGAAATAACGTTAGCTCCATTCACAACATAACGAACTTAATCTGCACTCATCCCGAGTGACCTAAATCACAAGATCAAATCGTCTCAATACACATTAATCACCTCAGACCTTTCTCCAGTGCACTATAGCATATTCGACTGGTATACCCATTATGCAGAACTGTAACGACCCGGCTAGTCGTTTTAAAAGTTGTAGCCCCATTTCCTGATTTACTGCTCATTCTGTGCTTTATAAATATTATGTGACTTTCCGAGGTAGTCGTTTCGGGTCCGAAGATATTTTAGAATAAATTGGAACACTTAGTTCCAAAGTTTAAAACTTAAGTTGAAAAGGTTGGCTGGATGTTGACCTATATGTAAATGACCCCGAAATAGAATTTTGATGATTCAAACAACTCCATATGGTGATTTTGGACTTAGGAGCGTGATCGAAATTTGTATTTGGAAGTCTGTAATTAAATTAGGCTTGAAATGACTAAAATAAGAATTTAAGTTTGGAAGTTGACCGGGGAGTTAACTTTTTGATATCGGGGTCAGAATCCAATTTCGAAAATTTTCATAGCTCCATTATTTCATTTTATGACTTTTGTGCAAAATTTGAGGCCAATTGGACTTGATTTGATAAGTTTCGGCATCAAATGCAGAAGTTGGAAATTCTTAAGTTTCATTAAGCTTGAATTGGGGTGTGATTTGTGATTCCGTTGTTGGATGTGATTTTAGATTTCAACTAAGTTCGTATGGTGTTTTAGGATTGGTTGGTATGTTTTGTTGAGGTCCCGGGAGCCTCGGGTGTGTTTGGGATGTTTAACAGATCGATTTTTGGACTTATGAGGTTGCTGAAGTTTTCTGGTGTCTGAGTTCTGGTTTCCTGATACGCAATCGCGTGGGGTGATCCGCAATCGCGTAAGCTTAGCTGGGCGAGAGGATGGAATTTTTCTTCGCGTTCACGGACAGGGGCATGCGAACACGTAGTGAAGTGAGGTGGTGCTTGACAAACGCAGAGACAAGGTCGCGTTCGCGTAGGGTTAAGTGGACCAAAGTTGGACCACACGCTTTGCTCATCGCGAACGCATGTGGACGTTCGCGATCGCGTGAGTCTGAGAGCCAGAGCATCGTGTTCGGGTGGTGTTTTACGCATTCGCGTGAAGTTAATCCCTGGGGCAGCAAAGTTGTTCTTCGCGATCGCTTGGCTATTTCCGCGATCACGATTATGGAAATGTCTAGGTAGTATTAAAGTTTCCAAAAATGGGGGTTTTGCCATTTTATCAAAAACTTGAGTTGGGAGCTCGGAATTTGACGAGATTTTGAGAGAGTTTCAGATATATCGATTGGGTAATGATTCTACACTCCATTTTTGGTTATATTCCACTAATCTATCATTAATTTCCTCTGTAGTTTCAGATTTTGGGTTGAAATTGGGAAAAATTGGAAGTACTTCTTCAATAAAGATTTTGAGTTTTGAAGGGGGATTTGTGGTCGGATTTGAGTAAATTTTATATGGTTGGACTCGTGAGTGAATGGGCGTTCATATTTCATAACTTTTGCCGGATCCGAGACGTGGGCCACACGAGCGATTTTTGAGTTAATTTCGGATTTTATTGAAAAATGTAATATTTTCTTATGAAATTGATTCATATAATTTTTGTTGACTGTATCGAATTATTTTGGCTAGATTCGAGCCATTAAGAGTTGGATAATCGAGGAAAAGACCTACTAGTGGATTAAATTGGAGCAAGTCGAGATAAGTGGCTTGCCTAACCTTGTGTGGGGAAAATTCCACCTAGGATTGGTATTGATGTGATAATTGTTATGTGTTGAAAGTTGTGTACACGAGGTGACGAGTGTGTACACGGGCTAAATGTGAAAGATTATATCTTTTAATTGTGTAGAGCACTGTTGCATATTAATTAAATTATTTTAGTCTGTTATATTCATCATCATTAATAGGGGTAAGGTCTTGGAGGGAGGGAGCTGAGGGTCTATCGGAAACAGCCTCTCTACCCCAGGGTAGGGGTAAGGTCTGCGTATACATTACCCTCCCCAGATCCCACTAGTGGGATTATACTGGGTTGTTGTTATTGTTGTTGTTGTATATTCATCATCATTAATATATTTTCGTATTTTTAAATTTGGCTGACATGTTCCTGCTAAGTGTTTTATCTGTTTAGTTAAAACTCTGCTTTCTTTTGTTTTGTGCATTACTTGAAGGATGGATTTCTTAATTTAAATATTATTTAAAAAAAGAAGTATTTTACATTTAAAAATTTGATATTTAGACAAGGTGTTAAATTTGTGAAATATTATTTTTGCTGAATATTTTATGAGATTTTCGTACTCATTGTGATGGAGCCGTGAGCTCTTTATTATGCAAAATATTGTTGTTGATTTATTTTGGCATGAGCCGTGAGCTCTTTATTGTAGAGAAATATTGTTATTGATTTATTTTGGCGAATTATAATATTTGGGCACTTGAGGTACAAATTGTTCGGTTAGAGGCAGCTTCCCGAGTAGAGGCAGCTTTAAGTACCTTGGTTCGGTTATCCAGGGGGGAGGGGAGATCGACGAGGATGTCACACACCGTATTGGGGTAGGATGGATGAAGTGGAGGTTAGCATCTGGAGTCTTGTGTGACAAGAGAGTGCCACCGATAATCAAAGGTAAGTTTTATAAAGCGGTAGTTAGACCGGCCATGATGTATGGGGTTGAGTGTTGGCCCGTTAAGAACTCACATATCCAGAAGATGAAAGTAGCAGAAATGAGGATGTTGCGGTGGATGTGCGGGCACACTAGGATAGATAAGATTAGGAATGATGATATTCGGGA
>AWOL01S0058022.1:0-10177 GCA_000715115.1 Nicotiana otophora | reverse complement strand
TCTTCCACTTCTTGTGATAACCGCCATAGCATGCCCCATATTGTTACCACCCTTTGGGTTTACCACCGTGTCACTTGTTAGTGCACCCTTAGGACAAGAATTTAAAGCTTGAGAGATTTGCCCCATTGAACTTCTAGATTGCAGATTGATGTGTTGTGTGAGGCAAGTTGGGCATCCGAATGGGCATTATTTTGGTGGGTTGCTCAGTTGTTGATACATTGGGGGCCTTTGTAAACCCGACCCCCCGGCAGCCTGGATTCTTACCCCAACCACGTTGGTTGTTGCCTCCCCAATTTCCTTGGCCGTTTCAACTAAAGTTTCCTTGATTGTTGTTGTTATGCCAATTCCCTTGGTGTTAGAACTCCAATTTCCATGATTGTTTTGTTGTCGCCATTGTTGTTGGTTTGGGCCATGGAAGTTGTTTCATTGCCCTTGAAAATTGTTGACATATTGCACTTCCTCCTCTTGTTCATTATAAGAATCATCTTGAATAATACCTCCATCACCTTGCATATAGTTCTCCACTCGGGTTTTCATTTGTGGAGCGTTAGTCCTCTTCTTGTTCACCATAACATTCACTCATTCCATAGCATGAACTTTCTTAGGGGATTGCACTTGATTTAGTTGAGCCTTTGTTAGTTGAGTCATGGTAGTGGTCAATTCGGCAATGGCTTTCCCATGGTCTTGCAATTATTTGTGGAGGTGGATCATATTCGGATCACCTTGTGGGACATTGGTACGGGATAGCCAAGCCAATGACGTCTTCACCATATCATCTAAAATGTCACATGCCTCCGCATAAACCCGAGTCATAATGTTTCCAACGGCTAGTTGAATCACTACACATTTTTTGGTTGTGTTAATCCCATGATAAAAGGTTCGTTGCACCATGTTTTCCATCATATTGTTGCCGGTACATCCCTTAACTATTGTTCTGTAGCGCTCCTAAATTTCGTGTAGTGGTTCATTCGACTCTTATTTGAATTCCAAGATCTCATTTAGAAGTGTAGCTATGTGCCTGGGAGAGAAAAACATAGTAATGAACTTGGCCGCCAACTCATCCCAAGTGTGAATTGAGTGGTTCAGCAAGCGTTCCAACCAATCTAAATATTTCCCTCGTAGAGAGAAGGGAAAAATCCTTAGCCTCAATGCATCCTCAAAAACATTAGTTTGCTTGCTCCCCCAGCATGTATCCAGACAGCCTTTCAAAAGTTTGTAAGCATTTCGAGTTGGAGTACCGGTAAGGAAACCCCGTTGCTCAAGCAAAGTGAGCATCACATTGGTGATTTGAAAGTTGCCCTCCCTAATGCGGGGAAGGACTATTGCACTAGCATAACCTTCATTGGGTAATATATTGTGTGGAGACGCTTGTGGTGGATATGGTGGAGGCGGGGTGGAACGGGCTTGTTGTCTTGTGGTCCCCGGCCTCTTTGGTGTGGCACTTGACGTACCTCATCGAGTTGTTCCTCCTCACCATCCAAGTCCCCCAAAGGCATATTTCCGAGCTCATTGTTTTCCATGATTGTACGTAATATTTCTTAAACACATTCGTAACACGGAAGGGAAAGAATATATTCCAAAAACACACTCAAATATATAGCTAACAATGTTTAACCTCCCCAACAACGGCACTAAAAATGGATCCCCTCCCAATCCACACTCAACAATGAGTGGAAGAGATCATTGGAAGAATAGTACCTAACTATGAGTCGGGGTCGATATTCTCATGGAGCTAAAAATGGGTGTTGGAGTATACTTGATGCGTGAAGACGAAACAGCTTAAATATATTTCCAATCAAGCTGGATTTGCTAATTTCATTTATAAACTACACTATCAATGATCAACTAGTGAAACAAAATTAGACATTGACTAATTGTTTTTGGTTGTTTTCATATAGGTAAAAAGGACTAGGGATGTAACCTTTGCCTAGGTGTTCCACTAATGGGTTTATTATGTTAACACTTGTTTTAGTAATTGGGGTGTATTATAGCTCTCAACTCTAAGTTACCTACTCAATACTTCTCAACCATAGAGTGATTTTGCTCAATTTGGCTTTCTCCAGCCCAAATGAGTATCAAACTAAATAGTTTCTATGAGCTCATGTCGGGTTTTCCCCATCTCTAGTTCAAACCCTTTATTTAGGCTATTCAAATACTTAACTAGCCCAATTTCTTGTCAGCCAAGTTTTCCTGGACTAGGTCCCTCTTTCTCAAGTAAAGACCAAGTCAAAAAGGCATGAATAAATGTCTGCAACCATTAATTCTAAAATTAAAGTATGAACAAGGCTAAATAACAAACACCCAGTCATAAACAAGCATTAAATTAGATACTCATAAGGTTTACACACTAGGGTTCGATCACAAACCTAGTAAGTATCTAGCTTCTTATAGTAGAAAATGAAGATACCAAAGAAGAAACACTAATTAAAGCCATGACATAAAATTAAAATGATACACTATGATGTTTTTGTCCCAAAATGATCAAGAATTACCCAAAATGGTAAACTACAATGGCTACAGCTAAGTAAACTTCACAACTTGACCTAAAAATGTGATTTCCGTCTATTTATAGTGGCCAAAATTTGCTGATAAAAATGCCCTTCAGGAGGTTCTGCGGCTGTACAATTTCATGTGCGGTCCGCACATTCCTTGAGTCTACAGGTTGAGAGATTCTGCTGCCCCACAATTTGATTTGCGGCTGCACTTCAGCTTTTACGGTCGCACAAACCATGTGCGGTCTGCACTTCTGGCAAGGCTTCAGTCTTGGTCATTTTGCACACTCTCTGAACTTTTTGATTATTGTTAGTGCGACCATGTTCTGCTGCCGTGCAAATTGTGTGTGTTCTGTACTTCTCTTCAATCACTTCTGGGCTTCTACGTAAGATCTGCGTCAACAGAGAGAATTCTGCAGTCAACAATTTCTTCTACGGCCGTAGAAATACTTTTGTGGACTGCACTTCTGGTATGCTGCGCTCCTTCTTGCCTTGTGAGCCGGAACACTCCTTTTTGAGTTGGCTTTCTTCATTAGAGTCAAAATCTCCAATATTCCTGCAATTTGCACACTTTCATTAATTTTTGGAACATAAATCAACATTTTCGGACTAAAACTAAAGCATGAAGGTTCTAAAGTGGTCCAAATCCACACTTATCAATCCTCGAATTCTATTAGATGATTGTTTGGATCATCGTTCCTCTCTTCTTCATATGCAATTTCTGCATCTCTAATAGCTGCTTCTTCAGCATCCCTTGCAGCTTTTTCTCTTCGTTGGGATGCCTCCATCGCAGCTAAATCTACATTTTCATCATCTCCGACCATGTTTTTTTTGGTTGAATATTTTCCAACCTTCTCTATATACTCATGGAGATTTCTTTCCTTCCTCAACTATCATAGTTGTCTCTCTATTTCTAGCTCGTATGGTTGCACTTCTTTCCCAGACGATCGAGTTATGAACCAATCTATCCTGTAGCCTACACATAGTCAAAGAACACCAACCGTTAAAAGAGAAAAAAAAATAAAAAACAAATTCCTGAATTAGCACTACAAACTATTTCCAACACAATTGATTGCCAATCCCCGACAATGACGTCAACATTTGACGAGCGCAAAACACACAATTAAATATGCTGGATAAATGAATATAGTAAAATATAATATCGTATCAACAATTGAGATTTCGATAATTAAAACTAAAGTTAACTAAGAATCTAAATTTTTGGCTAGTGACAATCGACGCAAGTAGTGAGCAAAGAAGGTTATCAATTGGGAGAAGATAGGGTTGATAGGATAGGTGCAAGACAAATGTTGGGATTTAACTCTAGATAATTTACTTCTAATGTTCAAGTGAGTCTCTCGAATTCACTAGTTTATTAATTCAATTGTTTCGTAGAAACCCCTCTCTCGATTAAGTCTCAACCTCACAAGATAAACTAATTTATGATCAATTAAGATATGCACGAGATAGTAGTGGATTGGTATTTAGGAGAACCTCTCTCGATTATCCTCCTAACTCGGTTTAATAAACAATTCAATTAGCCTATTTCGATTACTAAGAAGAATTAATGAATTCAACCAACAAGATAGAATGCAAGAATATCACAAGTCATGCCTCTCTCGGTTAAATGAACAACTAAATATAGATGCAATGATTAAAACATCCAAAATGATGTTGTACATAGTAGGGTCGTGCCCACACAAAAACACATTTTCATGCACAAATAGGATTCCAGCTCTGTAAATATTGCACATGCGCGCCGCATGGGGCGACACGCCAGGCTGGGTTATAGTGGGATTGGTCAGAGAGCATGCAAAATTGATTGGGGAAGCATTTGGGCAGCCGCGGCACCCCACACGCAGCCCCACGCGCCACGGTTGTGTGTTTTTATCAGAGTGAATCGTTTTCCTTGCATTTTGAAATTCGGAAGTGGTTCTCGACCCCCGAATGTGATCCCGTCTTAATCCCCTTGGATTTTACTCAGACTCCAAAGCTCCAAATAGCTCGATTTCATTCCATAATATCTACATAGCTTGGCATCACTCCTACTAGGCATAAAACACGCAAGTAGTGCAAAACACTAGCGATTAAAGCTCAAACTCAATTGAAGCGCAGTAAATTATAGTGCGGTAAACGACTAAAATATGGGATTATAGCCTACAATCAGGCTGCATGGACAACTCACGTGCCAACAGGATAACTCTCACACAGAAGGCAAGTACACAGGAGTACATGTAAATACTCAATAACATCAGGATTCTTCTTCTTAAACCGATATGGGTGATTTATTTACGTGTATGGTTCTACAAGTGTTCTACCACAATTCAAGTAAACAAGTAAGAGTAGAGACAATGAATGGCACATAAGAAACGATCACCACAAAATGTACATGTTCTAACTCACACAAGGTATGCACACCACTACACATATAACAACAATAACAATGCCCCCAGGCCATTACAAGTCATCACAAATCATTCCCCGACATAGCCCACCTTGTCTCGCCACGTGCACAGTAATAAATTAAATGCCCACACTATCTCGTCGCAAGAACATAATAATATTCTAACCTTGTCTCGCCACATGCGCAAACACACATATATAGCCTGCCTTGTCAGGTCGCATGTGCAAATATCAATAGTAACAATAGCACGGACAACTCATATGCGAACACCCTGGCAATCCTCTCAACAATACCATGTGTTCCAAAACATAACAACATAATAAAATAACTTTATAACATGTGCACATATGCCACAACATTTCCTCAAAACAATTTCAATACCACAACCACGCATAGCCCTCGGCTCACCAATACTCAGCATAACAGCAACAATAACAATAACACGGGAATACGGCAAGTAAATCAACTCAAGAACTTCAGAACATAAAGTAATGAACGAACGAGCTCACAATGAAAGAGACAACAGAGAATAATGGTTTCAGCAATAATAGCTCAACAAGGGGAGAGATAGCGTGCAACAATGATTTCCACATAACTAAAACTTGACGGTAAGAGAGATACTATGAATCAATGATTCTAAATAATGATAAGTCAATAATGAAAGGAATAATAAAACATCAAAGATTTCCACATAACTACAACTCGACGGTAAGAGAGATACTATGAATCAATGATTATAAATAATGATAAGTCAATAATGAAAGGAATAATAAAACCCCAATTAAGGTTGAGCAATTATGGAAAAGATACTAATAAATTCAATTAAGGATAAGCAATTACGGAAAAGATAATAATGACTTCAATTAAGGATAAGCAATTATGGAAAGAATAATTTTAATTAAGGATAAGCATACGGAAAGGATAATAATAACTTTAATTAAGGACAAGCAATTACAGAAATGATAGCATGTCAATAAAGAGGCAATATCTTAAATTAAGGCATATAAGCATGTAATTGGCAACAAGGGTAAAACATGAATCAATTAATTCCAAATAAGACGTGTAAGGGTAAATTTAGTAAATGGGGGATTTAACATGCTAAAACAACTTCACATCTGATGAACATAAGAACCTAAGAGCACTAAATGGTCCAATTTCCATAAATAAGTCCGAGTACCTACTTGTCACCTCGCGTACACGGCCTTCACATGACGCAATAGCACAAATGACTCAAATCCTAACGGGTAGTTTCCCCCAAACAAAGTTAGGCAAGATACTTACCTCAAAGAAGCTAGACCGTCACTCTAAGATGTCCTTCTCAAGTGGAACAACCTCTAGACAACTCCAATGTAGCCAAAAAAGTATTAAATCATAAACAAAACTCAAAGGAAACGATTTCGGATAATAAAGCTTCAATCTCTTCTCCGACACTAAAATGTGCATAACTCGCTCATACGATGTCCAAATTCAACAATTTGGTTGCTACGGCTCTATAATTACGATACAGATCTAATGCTTCAATCAAAATAGCAATTGGATGTCATTTTCTTATTGTGGTAGCATTTATGCTTGAAGAAACGATGTCGAAACATCAAAAATGAGCGCAGCACAACCCAAACCTATCCAAAACTCACTCGAGCCCCTTGGAACCCCGTACGAACATACCAATAAGTCCCAATACATAATGCGGACCTACTCGAGGCCTCAAATCACATCAAACAATATCGGAAATATGAATCACACCTCAAATCGAACTTAATAAACTTATGAACTTTCAACATCGACAACTCGCGACGAAACCTATCAAATCAATCCGGAATGACATCAAATTTTGCATCCAAGTCTCAAATGACGTAACCGAGCTAATCCAACTCTATGAATCTTAATCCGAGCCCCATATGAACAACGTTAACTCTCGGTCAAACCTCTTAACCTTACATAACTTCAACTTTCCAATTTTCGCCAAAATGCTTCAAATTATCCTACGGCCCTCCAAATCAAAATCCGGACACACGCCTAAGTCCAAAATCGCCATACGAAGCTATTGGAATCATCAAAATGCCATTTCAGAGTCATCTATATAAAAGTCAAACTTCGGTCAACTCTTACCGTTTAAGTTTCTAAAACAAGAATCCTTCTTCCAAATTGATCCGGAATCATCCGAAATCTGTACTTTACCACACACGATAGCCATAATACATAATATGAAGCTTCTCGAGACTTTAAGCCGGCGAACGGGACACAAATTCTCAAAACAACCGATCGGGTCGTTACCTTCTCCCCCTCTTAAACAGATGTTTGTCCTTGACCATGCCAAGAATCATTTCGAAGTCATCAATCACTGAGTTAACAAACCATACATACACCAGCGGGTGACCCCACGTCACTCCAAATCCACGTAAACCCGATAACACTACCTCAACTGAAGGTTTTTCCTTCCACCAATACAAATAGGCCTTAGAACCAAATTTCTCACCATCCGGTTATTTCCACAAGACCTGATTCCTACATGAACACACGGTATCAGCCTCAACCGCTGCAATAACCTATGTATACACTCACCACATACAAACAAATGACCTAACACACTACACATATGTCCATAACAGCATTTCTAATCACAATAGTCGTCCATACTTAAACCCATCACGGGGTATTAACCTAATATCAGCTATAACCCTGTTCGAACCCTCCATAACACCGACAAGAAGGCAAGAAGCACAAAGTTGCCATGATTATTCACTCAAATAAACAAGTCACACTCAACACCACTTGGGCACATACCTTGCAAGCTAAACCCCAATAAGCACATCATGAATATGACTGAATATATGAGGGAATACATGAAAGAACTATCAATCAAGCCCGACCGGCACAACTCTCTATCAGTAGCATACTACGAATTAGATCCACAAGGGAGAATCAAAGTATACGAACAACCTAAAAGGATCTTATCCTAATATAACTTCATTGCGGCACGCAACCTAGCCCAAACATAACAAACCTCATGGAAATGCGAGGATCCCATCCTCAACTCTAAATCACAAGTAGATTACTCATCATACCAACCAAAACCTTCCACTAATTCAATTTCCGCTAGCAAGGTCACAACACATGCTAAACTCCCACACCGATACAGCATCTAATTCACAAATCGTAACCAACCACCCAGAAATTACATCACAACCTACCGTAATGGGTAACAGAAAGTCATTCCTAGTCTTATAGCTCTCAATAATAAATAAAATAAAACAATATACACGGGCTACCACTATAGAATCTCCCAATAGGGGTAAACACATAAGTAGAGTGCAATATCACGAAACTCACCTATATGTGAAGCAACATAGGAGGACTCACCCCGATAAGCAGAATCGAAACAAAATATGAATGATGCTCCTCTATAACAAATCAAAACCGTACTTGTACGACATCATCCGGTGCAGCGGCCTCATCCCTACCGTAGAAAGTACATCAACGGATCGAGCCCTCCCCCTTTGGGCGCCCTCTAACCGCTGGACCGACACACCAAGATGGCGATGCAGTGATATCAGGAACTCGAGCAGAACGCATAACCTGGATACCTCACCATGACACATTTGTTCTGAGTATGAGACAATCTCTCACCATGTGACTGGTATCTCCACACTCAAAGAAGCCTCTCCACTGGCATGGCTGTAGAATCTGTCCCACACGGGAACTCTGAGACCCATGGATATCCGAAGCACCGCGCAAAGCCTGAAGTGAAAACTAACAGACTGACCCATAAAATCTCTACCATGGCATACCTTGCCTCCAATATAAAGACTAGTAGATCATCCCAGTCTACGAGGCCTCTTAGCATCACTGTCCTCTCTCTCCTAAACCCATATGTCCTCTCCCTCCTAGTCCTGCATGCCTTCTAGTCGGCGAGCGATCTCTACCACCTTCTGAAATGGAACATATGACTCCAACTCCTGAGCCATACTAAATTGGATATCATGGTTGAGCCCCTTAATGAACCTGCGGACTTGCTCTCTAGCTGTAAAAACCAAAGAAGGTGCATGTCTGGACAAATCACTGAATTTGACGGCATACAGTGACACTAACATAGTGCCCTGGCGTAGCTGCACAAACTCTATGTGCCAGGCATCCTGAAGAGTCTGAGGAACATCTTCATTCAAGAAGAACTCTAAAAATCGATCCCATGAGTGAGAAGTGGCCTTGGCCATGCTACCCAACTCGTACGTATGCCATCACTGATATGCCGCTCCCTTAAGCTGGAATGTAGTAAAAACAACCCCACTCGTCTCCACAATACCCATAGTGCGGAGAAAATGCTGGCACTCCTCTAGGAAACCATGTGCATCCTCTGAAGCCAAACCACTGAAGGTAGGAAGGTAATACTTCTTGAACCTTGCAAGTCTAAGTTGTTCTTCCTCAGATGTTGCTGCCCTAATCACATGCTAAACTGGAAAACCTGGCTGCGCTGGCACCACACCCTGAACCTGACCAATATGAGCCCGCTACTCTAAAGTACGGGCGGCGGGAGTTTGAGTTCCTCCCCTGGTCTGTGAAGTAGCTAGTGCAGCCAGAATCAACCCCGCCTGAGCTAATGTACCAAACATGCTCAGGAACTATGTTAACATCTCGTGAAGTCCGGGGCAACAACAGGAGCTACTGGCATCTCCTCAACTGCTGCTCTGATAGGTGCTCTAGCTATAACACATGCTCCTCCTCGACCTTTGGCTCTACCCCTGCCCTAGCCTCTAGAACCACAGGCTCTAGGTGCAGGGTCATCATTAACTCCAGCTTGTGTCCTCATCATATATGAGAGAATATAATGACAAAAGCTCAAACTCCTAGTTGTCTCACCCGACCAGAACCCTAGCCGAATTCTAAGCTGGCTAGTGACGTTATTCTTCCCAACATACTGTAATCAAATCTGGTAGCACTTATTCTTGGTCCAATAACATAATCTCATCCAACATAGGCTGCTCGACCAACATGCCACACCAGCACTGCCTTGATCCACATTTAGTGCAACCCGTGCACCAAATAGGCAACAACTCGAATGTACCCAATAATGGAAAGACAAACAAAAAAGAGAACCGTCCCACAAGATGAACAAATACCACTACAAGGCGCAATTCTATGAACCTGTCAAACAAAGGAGGAATAAAATACATGAAATCTGAAAAAGGATCATATTCCAACCTACTCTAATACGATGCATGAGCCAATCTAAACACCGATCCATATGGAATACCTCATGCCACGATGCTCTAAATTTAATAACCAT
>AWOL01S0058020.1:12248-24383 GCA_000715115.1 Nicotiana otophora | reverse complement strand
TGTTAAAGATCGAACCTTTTTTGTATGAGGGTAGTTTCTAAAGCTTATTTTGACTTGTTTGAACAATAATTGACTAGATTCAGGTATTTGGAGGTTAGTTCTAAAGAGAAATTCGTGTTGAGTTATTGATCTTATTCCGGAAAGAGGTAAGTATCGTGATTAACCTTGATTTGAGGGAATTAGGACATGATTGGTCTATTTTCTACGTGATCTATGTGTGGGGATGGCGTATATAGAAGGTGACGAGTGTATATGCGTTGTCATGGGTTTAAGCATGCAGGGTACGTTACGTTACTCTATTTTACGTCTTTAATTATACCATGTCTTTACTTATTCCATATTATTACTTGTTAGGTGCTCATACTTGATACATATTTTACTTGATGTATGTGTCTTCCCTTGTTACATGTCTTTAATTGCTACGTGTTTTAGCTTATTTCATACTTTTAGCTATTTTACGCCTTTAATTATTACGTGCTCTTACATGATATTAGATAGACGCTTTTACCTGTCTCGTTCCTTTACTTGCCTTATTGCCTTTATTTGTTTCATGTTTTACTCTACTATGTTATATCGGATTGCCTTAGAGGATTATGCATTTTAGTTCCCTTTTTATGTTCAGTGAGAGGACGCATTAAGTAGAAATGGACGTAAAGCTTGATACACAAGTCATTCCTAAAAAAGATAGTTTCAAGTACCTTGGGTCTATTATCCAAGGCAACGGGGATATTGATGAGGATGTTACGTATCGTATTAGAGCAGGGCGGATGAAATGGAGGATCACATCTGGTATTTTGTGTGATAAGAATGTGTCACCAAGATTTAAGGGCAAGTTCAATAGAGTGGTAGTTAGACCAACTATGTTTTATGGTGGTGAGTGTTGGCCAGTCAAGAAATACCATGTCTAGAAGATGAGAGTAACGGAAATGAGGATGTTGAAATAGATGTCTGGGCATACCAGAAAAGATAGATTAGGAATGAAGTTATTAGGGATAAGGTGGGAGTGGCCCCTGTGGAAGACAAATTGCGAGAATCGAGGTTGAGATGGTTTGGGCACGTAATGAGGAGAAACATCAATGCCCCGATTAGGATGTGTGAGTGGTTGATCATGGTGGGTCTCAGGAAGGGTAGAGGTAGGCTAAAGATGCATTGGGGAGAGGTGATTTGATAGGACATGATGTTGTTTCAGCTTCCTGAGGACATGACCATCGATAGGAAGGTGTGAAGGTCGAGAATTAGGATTATAGGTTGATTGGTAGTCGACAGTTTCTCCTAATATTACATGTAGTATTAGTATTATTCTTACATTTTCCTGTTCTTAGATCTTTGTTATTCCATATTGTGTCATTCTTACCAGTATTGTTAGTAGTATTCTTGCATTTCTTATTTTTAGATCTTTGTTATTACACATAGTGTTTTTATTTTTTTCCTGTTGTTGTTATTGTTGGTTGCTTCCTGTTTAGTTTTTTTAAGTCGAGGGTCTATCAGAAATAACATCTCTACCTTTACAAGGTAGGGATAAGGTCTGCACACACACACACAACCCTCCCTAGAACCCACTTGTGAGATTACACGGGTTTTTTATTGTTATTGTTGTTGTTGTTGTTGTATATTGGACCGGGTTGCACGTCGAAATAATATTATTTTATATATATTAGATCGGGTTGCACACCGCAATAATATTATTATTATATATATATATATATATTAGATCGGGTTGCATGCTGAAACAATATTATTATATATACTAGATTAGATTGCACGACACAACAATATTATTATATATTTTGGATCGGGTTGCACACCGCAATAATATTATTATTATATATATATATATATATTAGATCGGGTTGCATGCTGAAACAATATTATTATATATACTAGATTAGATTGCACGACACAACAATATTATTATATATTTTGGATCGGGTTGCACACCGCAATAATATTATTATTATATATATATATATATATTAGATCGGGTTGCATGCTGAAACAATATTATTATATATACTAGATTAGATTGCACGACACAACAATATTATTATATATTTTGGATCGGGTTGCACACCGCAATAATATTATTATTATATATATATATATATATTAGATCGGGTTGCATGCTGAAACAATATTATTATATATACTAGATTAGATTGCACGACACAACAATATTATTATATATTTTGGATCGGGTTGCACACCGCAATAATATTTTTATATATATTGGATTGGGTTGCGCTCAACAACGGTGTTATTATTGATAGTTGGGATCGGGTTGCACGCTACAACGAAAATAATGTTATGTAGTTATTCTTGGTTGTACGCTCCATTACCGTATTGTGTTGTGAGCTTGCAATGTGATGTTATTTTGGGTCCCTCTGATGTCTACTTCTTTTATTCCATTCGTTATGTAGTTATTCATTTCTCTACATTGTTATTATTTTTTTACTTATTACTCGTACAAGTTTGCAGTGAGTGTCTTGTCATAGCCTCGTCACTACCTTGTCAAGGTTAGGCTTTATACTTACTGAGTACATGAGGTTGATTATACCCATATTACACTTATGCACTTCTTGTGCATATCTCAGTATTGATCCCAGCAGCGTTCAAATTTGATTGCTCGCACTCCTTTCCTTTTAGGAGACTTGAGGTAGTGCTGCTTGGGGATCGCAGACCCTGGAGTCCCCTTCCTGACCTTACCTATTGTTTGTGTACCAGACATTATTGTATTTTTCATTTCAGACTTGTATTTAGTATTATTAGTGGCTCATGTACTTGAGACACCGGATTCTGCGTTAGTTTTAGATAGCAATGGTTGTACGTCTATAATATGTTTATGCTATTTTACCCTTTATAATTGTTAATGCCTCTTTAGTTATTAAACTGCTTTAGTTGTTGTGCCAATGTTGGCTTGCTTAGAAAGCGGATGTTAGGCGCCATCACGATCTCATGGTTGGAATTTTGGGTCATGACATCATAGTAGTTTAGGACACCATTTCTGTTTATGTAAACTTTAAACATATGTATTTATTCTTCATAAAAGCCTTGCAAACCTAATCTTGTGGCTCATGACTTGAACTGTCACTTCTTGGGATAGGTTTATTGGCTTCTTTTGCAGTTTTCATTAATGATACTAATGACATTTAATTATAGTTGTAATTTATATTGTTTGACTTAACTAGCGGATTAGGTTAGGTGTCATCACGACTTTGTAGAATTTTAAATCTGGCACTTTCGTGCATACTTCATACCATATAATGCAAACATAATCAAGACACCACTTCAGACGATATAGTGTAAACTTCAGACACCACTTCAAACAATACAGTACAAAATTTCAAACACCATTAATGCAAACGATACAATGCAAACTTCCGACAAATCCAATCCGAAGTTTGCCTAAAGCTCAATTATGTATTGGGACTTATAAGAGCAGATTCTAATGGTTGCTATAATTAAGAAGAAGATGAAGACCACATAATCCACTCATATTGTAGACATGATATTTGAAGTTCTAGGAAGATTGTAGCTGAAGTCACTGTACGTCAATCCTCTGTCACCCCGAATTCGCGAAATTGTATTAAAATCGTTAGATATAAGAGAAGTTGAAGAAGCTGTTGGAAGAAGTGGAAGAAGCCGTATCTGAAGTGTCCCTAAATTGTTTTTTTTAAGAAAAACTGGCGTTTAGTCAAATAGCGGCGATCAAATAGAGCATTTTGTGAAACGTTTTACAAATAAATCTTAAGATTTTGACTAATATTTTAGAACTTTAATACACCATGTATGATAAAAAAAGTAGTGTGTTACTTTCATAATTAAAGATTTCATTCAATTCATTAAAAGATATGCATGTATCTTTTTATTCAATTGATCAAAAGTTTCCTCGTGCACATATTCATTGAATCAAGTTTTTAATGAATTTATTAATAATGTATTAAATTTTTTTGGTAGTTAGAAACTTTGTTAATCACCAAGCCATAGTTAAGTCAAACACATCTAGCTATCTAAACTATCTACCATCAGCTAAAAAACTCCATGACTTAACTTCAGGCTTTGGAATGTATTAGTAGTTTTCTTTTAATATTCATATATTCTGAGTTTTTAAATTTGAATAATATTCTTATCTATTACATGTAGCATTAAATAAAAAAATTAAACATCGCATGTTGTTATAAGTATTTGTATGATATTCATTCATTATAAAGGCCACAAAATACCATAAAATACAATATAATTATTATAGAGAAATTTGACCGTATAATTCAATTTGTTCACTATATAATAATTTCTATTATCATATTTATTATTTCCGTAAACCAAATCGTTGGACTAAGGAAAATAGGTGATTTTAAAAGTAAAATTATATGTCGTTTAGAAAGATAAAATAGAAGATAACTCAATACTCTAACGCGGAATGAGAATTTTAAAAGTAAAATTACATGTCGTTCAGAAAGATAAAATGGATGATTACTCAATACTCTAACACGGAAATCAATCTCATTATACTCTTTTGTTTAAGATTATAAAATGCTCATTTGATATTAAAAACATAAAAATCGTTGGAGTAGCTGCGAGGAAAGAATTAGCAAACAAAAGCTACGAGGAAAGAAAGGACGAAAAGGGAGAACGTTGGGAGCGTGAATACCATCACTTTCATACCGTTTGCTCTGTTTATAAGTTGGCAGTACTTCTCTTTTCACGAACTATTTGTTTGTTTCGTAGGATACAAAAATGGGAGTTCAAAGCCCACGTTCCGTAATGGAATGTCCTTCTAACGCCTTTGTATACGTTTATCCTTCTCTTTCTTTAATTCATCGGGTATCCAAATTGATATTTGTATATATATTTATATGCATATTGCCTCGCATTTTACTCATGTTTCATAGATTTCGAATGTGTAATATAATAATTTGTGCTAATTTGTAGTATTTTTATGTATAGGAATCATCCGGAGACAATATGGGACGAAGGTATGTGAGTTGAAGCAAAAAGGGAACGTGGGGCACTATCTGTGGAGCAGAAGTCAGAACAACAAAAATCTCAGCGCCATGGAAAAGGGCCACATAGTAGAGCACAGGGTAGCGTGGGGCGCTATCTGTGGCGCAGAAGTCAGAACAACAAAAATCTCAGCGCCAGGGCTGGCGCCCCACGCTACCTTGGACGCTAATGATGGGAATTTCTCCTACTTCGTCCGGAACAACGTTATGTCGACCCCAAACAACCCCACTCCCAACTCGTATAAAAGCAAGCCTAAACCTATTTTGGGGGGAGAGACGCCACTTTGAAATGAAATTACACACGCGGAACACTCGGGAGTAAGGATTCTCAATCTTTCTTCATCTTTCTTAGTATTCTCAATTATTCAACAATTGTGAATTTGTTTTGATCTTATCATGAGTGGCTAAAGCCCATAGTTCTGGGGTTGTGATTTAGCCATGAATATTGTTGTTTGACGTTGACTTATCCTTGATTACAATTGCTAATATATGGTTGTTTCTTCAATTCTGTGATTAGTTGCTTAATTGTCTGTCCAACAGTTAGGTTCTATTTACTATATATGCTATGCTTGGGAAAGATGCGTCTAGATTAGAGAAGAATTTAAGAGGGGATGATCTTAACTTTGAGTGGGGCTGGATTTGTGGTTAGGATAGGAATATACCTAGTCACCATGCTCAATTGAATATTGTTATCTTAATGCGTTCTTAATAGATTGATTCCATGGGAATATATGCGTTAATCTATTTTGAATAGGCGAGTAGTAATTCGGGAGAATACTACGAGAGCAATTATTAGCAATCATGAGCGAATTGTATGAAAGGGAGAGTTAATTAGAACGCAATAGTATTGGTGAATCAATCACAACCTGGAATATTCATCTCTACTGAATAAACAACAACTAGTTTACTGCTTGATTAATTAGTTACTTGTTAGAATCATTGCTTAGTATAATCATACTTTTGAACTATGATTGACTCGACTGAATAATAATATTGGTGAAACTAATGGGTAGTTAACACAAGTCTCTGTGGGTTCGACGCTCGATTTATCACTTTATTACTTGTACGACCACGTATACTTTCGTGTGCGTTTGGGAGCAATAAATTTTTGGCGCGTTACTGGGCACATGAATATTGACTACTTTACTAGCTTTTACTTTTGTTGTATTATTTCGTCAAGTCTAACGTTTCTTATTGGTTGCTTTGCTCTCAGAAATTCTGATTTAATGCGAAGAGTCAGAAGCCATGATAGACTTCAAGGCTTTGACCCCGAACAAGAGAGAATATTTCATAGGAGGTTGAGATAAGCAAGGGATACAGATAATCTTCAGGCACTTGTTCAATTACTTGTGAACATGAAAGAGGAGCAATATATGGATGTTCAGGAGGTGGTGATGCCCAGCACTGCTATGTCACCTCTAGCATTGTGAAGCCCAAAATCACTGGGCACTTTTAGCAAAAACAGAGCTTGATCCAGTTACTACATGCAAATGGGCAGTTTATTGGTCTTCAACATGAGGATCCACAACAACACATCCTGAACTTCTTTGAGATTAGTGATACTTATATCACTAATGTAGTCACTCCAAACTATGTGAGGTGCACAATGTTCCCGTTCTCTCTGCTAAGCGAAGCAAAGCGGTGGTTGAAGACGAAACCAACTAATTCAATTACATCATGGAATGATCTGGCGAGGAAATTTTTGGCACGGTTCTTTCCTTCTGGCAAAACTGCAAAGATCAGATGTGAGATAGTCGCCTTCAAACAGAAATCGGGGGAGTCTTTATATTCAGCTTGGGAGAGGTTCAAGGGGCTGCTAAGAGATTGTCCTCATCACAACGAAACAAATGATGTGTTAGCTCACACCTTCATAAAAGGGCTCCATCCAGAGACAAAATTGTGGTGGACGTTGCAACGGGAGGTCAAGTGTTGGAGAAAAGCTTCGATGAGATATATGCATTACTGAACAAGTTCTCCAAAAGTAATCCTGATTGGCAAGGAGAGATGGGAAGACATACTGTTCAAAAATCTACGGGGGTCCTCGGGTTAAATGTTGTTTCTGCATTATCATCATAGGTTTCCACATTGGCCAACCAAGTCAATAAGATGACCTTGGTTCTTAACAAGCAATAAGCTCATCCAGTGCTACAGGTTCGGATATTTTGTGAAGTATGTTGAGAGGGTCACACGAGCGACTTATGCCCAGCTAATCCAGAGTCTATTTGTTTTGTGGGTAATGCAAATAAGGGCCAGACAAACCAGTATGGGAGCACTTACATTACTAACTGGAAGAACCACCCAAACCAGTATGGGAACACTTACAATCCTAACTGGAGGAACCACCCAAACTTCTCATGGGGTGGAAACCAAGTTGCTCAGAATCAGTACAGGCCACAAGCTCCTTAACAACAATATAGACCACCACATGCTAAGCAACCTACAAACCCAACGTGTCATATTGAGGAGATGATAAAGATATTGATGGCTGGTCAGCAGGCCCAGGCAGTAGCCCACTCTACAACTATTCAAAAGTTGGAGAGACAAATGGGGCAACTTGCTAGTGCCCAAAATACTCAACTAGTTGGAGCTCTTCCAAGAGACACTGAGGCTAATCCTAAGGCATCTATTAATGCTATGTCATTGAGAAATGGGAGACAGTTAGAAGAAGTCCCATTGAAAAAGAGAAAGCAAGTGACCTTTGGTGAGAAATAGGCCACCATAGAAGCAGAATCAGAAAAATCAAAGGAGTCAGAGAATCCAGTTGAAGAGGCAGTGGCACAGTAACCCCAAACACTAGTTGCGAGGCCACCACCTCCATTACCTCAGAGATTGCATAAAGTGAAGGATAATGCTGCTTGTAAAAAGTTTCTTGATATATTGAAACAGGTGCAAATTAATATTCCGCTAGTAGACATCTTGCAAGAAGTGCCCAAATATGCCAAATACATCAAAGAAATAGTGGAAAATAAGAGGAGATTGGCTGAGTTCGAGACTGTGGCACTCACTGAAGAATGTAGCTCAAGAATTCAAATCAAGCTACCTCAGAAATTGAAGGATTCGGGTAGTTTCACTATCCAAATCTCGATTGGTAAGCATGCAGTCGGGCGAGTTTTGTGTGATCTTGGGGTGAGCATCAATTTGATGTCGCTATCTATTTTCAGACAGTTGGGGTTGGGTGAACCGCGCCCAACTACATCGATTTTACATTTGGCTGATTGCTCCCTTGCTCATCCAGAAGGGGTGATTGAAGATGTGTTAGTTCAAATGGGTTCTTTTATATTCCCTGTCGATTTCATTATCTTGGACTATGAGCCTAATTAGTTAAGTCCCATTTATTTTGGGGCGTCCATTCTTAGCCACGGGCCGAGCTATTATTGATGTATATGAAGGAAAAATGACAATAAGAGTGGGTGATCGAGTGGAGGTATTCAATGTGTATAAAACACTCAGATTGCTAACCCACTATGAAGAGCTATCCATGATTTTCTATGGGGGAAAGTGATGTGACTTCATTGATGCCTTATATGAGCCCCATAGATCCCCTTGAACGAGTTTTGATGGGGGATGAAGATGAAAGTGAAGATGAGATGATGGAAGAAATTGAGTAAGTCCTTAACATGTCTTGCAAGTATGTCCATGGGCTTGGGAGATTTGAGGAGTTGGACAAACCTGTTTCTTTGACCCCTCCTAAACCATCTGTTGAAGAATCTCCAAGGCTAGAGCTCAAACCTCTCTCGGCACATCTTCTCTATGCTTACCTGGGGAATTCTAAAATGTTGCCAGTGAATATCTCATCCAGCTTGACCAATGTACAAGACGAAAAGCTGCTAAAGTGTTTCGTGCGCATAAAAAGCTATTGGGTGGACAATTGCTTATATTAAGGGAATTAGTCAATCATTATGCTTGCATAAAATTTTTCTGGAAGATGGACACCACCCAGTGTTGAGCAATAAAAGAGGTTAAATCCTATTATGAAGGAGGTCGTGAAGAAGGAAGTAATTATATGGGTTGATGCAGGTATCATCTTTCCTATTTCTGACAGCAACTGGGTGAGCCCAGTGCAATGTGTGCCTAAAATGGGGGGATGACTATTGTAGAGAATGAGAAAAATGAGCTAATTCCTTCTTGCACCGTGACTGGGTGGAGAGTTTCCAGTGACTACAGAAGGCTCAACAAAGCACCCCACAAGGACCACTTTCCACTTACATTCATTGACCGAATGTTGGACAGGTTGGTTGGGCATGAATATTAATGCTTCCTTGATAGTTATTCGGGGTACAACCAGATTGTCATATTCCCAGAGGATCAGGAGAAGACCACTTTCACGTGCCCTAATGGCACTTTTGCTTTCAAGTGAATGCCATTTGGTCATTGTAATGCACTGGCCACTTTCCCAAGGTGCATGATGGCATTTTCACTGATATGGTGGAAATATTTGTAGAAGTCTTCATGGATAATTTTTAAATATTTGGGTCTTCTTATGATGACTGTTTGATGAATTTGGGTAAGGTGTTGGCACGTTATGAAGAAACAAATTTGGTGCTAAATTGGAAAAAGTGCCATTTTATAGTGCAAGAGGGCATCGTGTTGGGACATAGAGTGTCAAAGAGTGACATTGAAGTTGATAAGGCGAAGGTGTAGGTGGTTGCAAAATTACCTTCACACATCTTTATAAAGGGTGTCCGGAGTTTCTTAGGACACAAGAGTTTCTATAGATGCTTTATTAAAGATTTTTCAAAAATTGCTACTCCATTGTGCAGATTTTTTTAATAGAATGTGACCTTTAATTTTGATGAAGCCTGCCTGAAGGCATTCGAGCAGCTCAAAGAGAAGTTGGTAGTTGCCCCCATTATTGTGGCACCGGATTGGTCCTTACCATTTGAACTTATGTGCGACGCCAGTGACCATGCTATTGGGGCAGTGATAGGCGATAGGAAAGACAAGATGTTTTACTCCATATGCTGTGCGAGTAAGACTCTTGATGATGCACAACTGAATTACACCACCACTGAAAAGGAGTTGTTGGTAGTTGTGTGGGCCTTTGAGAAATGTTGGGCATACTTGGTGGGAATAAAAGTTATAGTCCATAATGATCATGCAGTAATCAAGTATCTATTTACACAAAAAAGAATCCAGGGCTAAATTGATGTGATGGGTTTTGTTGTTGCAAGAATTTGATATAGAAATTCGAGATCAGAAGGGCACAGAAAACCAAGTGGCCGACCATCTATCAATACTGGAAAATCATGAGCACGTGGAGGAAGGTAGACAAATTGAAGAGACATTTCCTGATGAGTAACGTTTTGCCATCACCCATGACCCTTCTCCACGGTACGCGGACTATGTGAATTATATTGTGAGTGGGGTGTTTCCTCCTGAAATTCAATCTAAAGCTAGGAAGAGGTTTCTTCATGATGTGAACTTCTACTACTGGGATGAGCAATTCTTGTACAAACAGTGTGCTGATCAGTTGATAAGGAGATGCATTCCTGAAAAAGAGGTGGAATTAGTGTTGTATGACTGCCATGCCTCACCTTATTCGGGCCATCATGGAGATGATAGGACATCTGCTAAGGTGTTACAGTTGGGGTTCTATTAGCCAACATTATTCAAGGATGCCCGTGCATTTGTTAAGAAGTGTGTCTAATGTCAGAGAACAAGAACAATCACGAAGAGGCATGAGATGCCTTTGAATAGCATCCTGGAGTTAGAAAGTTTTTATGTGTGAGGGATAGACTTCATGGGACCATTCCCATTGTCTAGAGGAAATAAATACATATCGCTAGCGTTTGACTACGTGTCAAAATGGGTAGAGGCCTTCGCATTGCTAACAAATGATGCCAAGGTGGTAGCCTTTTTTGTTAAGTAAAACATATTCTCGACATTTGGGACTCCACGTGTCTTGATTAGTGATGAAGGGACACATTTCTGCAATCGGTTGTTGAATAACCTTCGAGCCAAATATGAGGTCCGCCACAAAGTTGCCACGACATATCATCCGCAAACAAGTGGACAATTTGAAGTGTCCAACAGAGAAATAAAGCATATATTAGAGAAGATAGTGAGTGTGAACAGGAAAGACTGGGATGCAAAGCTAGATGATGCCTTGTTGGCATATAGAACTGCATACAAAACACCAATTGGGGCATCCCCATTTAAGCTTGTTTATAGGAAGGCATGTCACTTGCCAGTTGAACTTGAACATAAGGCGTATTGGGATATTAAAAAGATGAATATGGACTTTGAAGCCGCGGGCGAGAAGAGGCTCTTTCAGTTGAATGCGTTAGATGAGTTCAGGCTGCACTCCTATGAAAATGCTAAGCTTTATAAGGAGAAAATAAAAATATGGCATGAAAAGTGTATCAAGTCGCGTCACTTTAAACCGTGCCAAAAGGTACTATTGTTCAATTCTAGGCTTAAGCCATTTCCTGAGAAGTTAAAATCAAGGTGGTCAGGTCCATTTGAGGTGGTGAAAGTCATTCCCTATGGTGCAATTAAGTTGCGCACTTTAAACGGTGAAAGAAAATATTTAGTAAATGGGCAAAGAGTCAACCACTATTGGGGAGGTGTCATTGATCGTCAGAAGTCTAAATTAATACTCGTTTATGAGTAAGCGAGGCCCTCCGTCATGCCGCGATGTTAAATCAGGCGCTTGTTGGGAGGCAACCCAATGTTTATTGCTTTCGTAGTTTAGTTTTTTTTTCTTTTTAGTTAGAGTAGATTAGATTTTTTCTTGTTTTCTTTGTAGGAATAGAAATCATAGGTAGAATGGTGTGGGATGTGTAAAACAGATATATTAAGTGCTCGGGGGGATTCAGGATTGCATTGAAAAAAAAATGGAAAATTGCAAAAAAAAAAAAAACCAGGCCACCGCCCAGCACTACCTGGGGCGCACAAATCAGATTGTAAAAGTCCTCCAGCGCCAGGCCTAGCGGGACGCACTGAGCTGGAGGCAGGTAAGTTAATTTTATTTTTTTTCATTTTTATTTTTTATTTTGTTATTTTTCTTAACCCCTTTTCATAAAACCCGACCCAATTACCCATTTTTACTTACCCCTTAACCCATCTCATATTTTCCATATCTATTCCCCACCTAATTAAATTAATTTTAACCCATTAAACCCCCCCCCCCCCC
>AWOL01S0058018.1:67605-78010 GCA_000715115.1 Nicotiana otophora | reverse complement strand
CGACTTCAAAATTCTGAGAGCTAAACTGTTTTACCAAAATTTTCTTAACAATCAACATATAAACTATGGTTACTAAAAAGGTTCATGGCATAATTTCCTGCTATAAGCCCAAGTTACGAGCCCATGGCTACAAGCGGAACATAAGTGAACAATTTTACCAGTGAAGAAATCTTTTCGGGTGAAATTCACGTATAGCCCTTAAAGTGGATGATTTTGAATTTTATCTCCCCTTGCTCTATTGGTAGAACTTTTAAATTTAATAAATATTGTCTCTCGCTTACCCCATGAGCAATACTTTTAACTTTTAACATTTCTGCCCATGGAGTTAGGAGGGGTCAAATGTTAAAGACCACCCCAAAAAATATCATATATTATGCAATCTTTTGAATCTTTCCTCTGCAAGGTAACTAAAACTTTAAATGTGACTACCTATAATTAATGGAATTAGTTACCAAAATATAAAACGTGTAACTTTCTACACCATGTTAAATTTCAAAGATCATTTAATATTCATTTACATTGTCTATGAAAATAAAATAAATGATTTAATTTCTATACACTGGCAAAGTAACAATGTAAATAATTTTATTATACTAGTGTAATTTTACCTCTAAAAAGCATGTCGTGTTGTTTTGTTCTCTAAGTTACTAGATTATGCTTATTATAACCAATTTTCTATTATACAATCTGATGGTGTAAAATCACTTAGATAATGTATGCATAAAAATTGAACTCTAAAATAAATCCTTAGTTTATGGCTTTGCTTTTGGGGATGGGATGGCGGGGGGAGCATGTATAATTTGCTGGAGCTCTTCAAATCTTTGTGTTATTAGTAGTCTTCCCTAAAATTTTCTATTGGGTATTTGGTTATATCATTCATTAATAAAACGAGGAAAATGTTTGAAATATATTTTCTTAAATGTTTCATGATATTTTTGTGGCTACATAAGTGTCATGACCCAATTTCACCTATAGGTTGTGATGGCGCACAACACTACAGTTAGGCAAGCCAACTTAATAAATTAAGCATATACTCATAAAATTTAAAGCCAAGAAAATAATAAAACCCAAATTCTACTAATGTGTGTGCCAAGACCTGGTGTCACAAGTGTATGAGCATCTAGTAGATTATACAAAACTTCAAATATTGTCTGAAATAAAAATAGATAGAATGAAAATACAAGGAGAGACACTAGTAGTTGCAGAACGGCTCATAAAGTGCAGCTCACCACTATGCCCCTGGATAACGTGGGTGTAAGACGATAAGTCCCCCACTAGTACTTGCCTTAGATTCTGCACAAAAAGTACAACAAGTGTAGTATGAGTACGTAAACAACGTGTACCCAGTAAGTATCAAGCCTAATCTCGAAGTGGTAGAGACGAGATGACTGACTTTGACACTCACTATGGGTCAATAATAATAACTGGAATACAATTAGAATATCTAAATCAGCATGATTCACAGAATTTACAATAATTTATTTAACCAGCAGAAATAATCAAATTCCTTAAAATGCAACAATTCTCAATATATTAATTAAATTCCTTCAATTCAAATAATTTCTAATTTATCAATTAATCCCATTTATGGGAATAACAATTAATTCCTTAACAAGCAGGAATAATAATTCATTAAATTTCAAGGATTCTCAAATTTATCAATTAGCTTCACAAGCCAAAATAACTATTAAAGTATCGTGTAATTATTATTATTTAAGCACGATTTCTGCCGAGGATGTACGGCCCGATCCAGAGTGTCGTGTAAACTGCCGAGGGACGTGCGGCGCGATCCATAGATGCTTCTATCCTGCCGAGGCATTCGGCCCGCTCCACAAGAAAGGAGGACATTTTCTTATGTATCTCCGGAAGAAGAGTTTATTTATTATAGGATAAATTCGGGAGGAAGAACAATTATTTTTAACAATTAATTAATTTAAACAGAAAATCAAGTATATGAGATTTTCATCCTTTAATATCTGTATCTAAACATTCACAATATATTCATATATATCAAATAATATTAATTAAACAAAGAATACAATTTACATAAGTAATTCATGCTTTGAGTCCTGGAGTTTAGCATTAATAGTAGCTATGCACGGACTCTCGTCATCTCGTGCGTACGTAGCCCCCATAATTAGCAAAAAATATTTAATTTTAATCACCTATGAGGTAATTTCCCCCTCACAAGATTAGACAAGAGACTTACCTTGTCTTGCTCCAATTTAATCCACTAGAAGGCCTTTTCCACGATTATCCAACTCTGTCTCGTTGGAATCTAGCCAAAAATAATTCGATACAATCACTGAAAATCTCTGTTTTAAAAGGCGTTTCTGGGGCGAGCCCCGGGGTGAGGCGTACCACAAACGCCCCGGGGAGATGGTATGGGGCGAAAGTCTCAAGAGGCGTACGCTTCGCAATTTGGGGCGTACGCCCGGGCGTTCGGGGCGTACACCCGGGCATTCGGGGCACGTTGTTTTAGTAAGGAGTAAGCCCCAGAGACTTTTTCAAATTAAAATAAAATTTGTTGAATTGATCCTTCATATAATACCCAAATTCTCAAAAGTGAGTTTGGTAATTACTCAAAAGGTTTAAAAAGGAACTCAAAAATATTAAATTAAAAGTAAAGACCTTTTTATTGATTTTAGCCCTAATTCATAATTTTTTTCAAATTTTTATCTTGTCCGGTAGTCTGCTAATATCTCCCAAAAGCAACGAATATTTAATTTTTTTTACAAATACAAAGAGAACTACATTGTTCTTCATAGCAGCAAATTCAAAGTTCAAATTGCAGGTTAATCATCCTTTTTGTTCCTTCATATAAAAAACTTTATTCTTTTAGACTCAAGTTACTTGTGCTTGTAAGCAACGTATAATAGATTGTTTTGATTAGTTTTTTGTGGGGATGGAGCACACATATATATAGTTTTCTTCAATTTTTATGCAATTTTACTTGTTTATAAATATTAATTGTCATTATATTATTTTATAAAATATTAAAAATTAAATACCTATGGGGCTTACGCCCTGCTGAGGCATATGTAAAATACCCCGCCTTACGCCCACGCCTTTTAAAACACTGCTAAAAATTATAGGAATCAATTCTATAAGAAAATACTATATTTTCAATAAAAATTCCGAAATTAATTAAACATTCATCCTTCGTGGGACCCACGTCTCGAAATCAGGCAAAGGTTACGAAATATGAACACCCACTCAACCACGAGTCTACCCATACCAAAATCACTAAATTCCGATAACAATTCGGCTCTCAAATCTTCAAATCTATCCAAGAGGGTTTTTAAACTTTTCCAACTCAATTCACCAATTAAATGATAAAAATAGTGATGGATTCGGATAATTTAACCGATATCGAGTTAAGAATACTTACCCAGTTATTTTCTCTGAAAATCTCCCAAAAATCGCCTAAATCCGAACTCCAAATCATTAAAAATCAAAAATTTCAGAACTTAAACTCTCTGCCCAGTGATTTCTTCTACGCGATCGCGAACTTCCTCACGCGATCGCGTAGCACAAATTTTACTGCCCAAACATTAATCCTACGCGATCGCGGAAAGTCCCACGTGATCGCGAAGCACAGTCTCTGCAAGCCTACGCGATCGCGAAGCATTAAGCGCGTGGTCAACTTCTTCTTCGTTTTCTCTTTGCGAACGCAGCCTTAGCCACGCGTTCGCATAGCACAACTGAATCCAACCTACGCGATCGCGGACTTGCCCACGCGACTGCATAAAACAAATTCTCAGCTGGCAAATTAAGCCTACACGATCACAACCCCATTCACGCGATCGCGTAGAACAAATCCACCTCTGCCTAACTTACTCTACGCGATCGCAGACCAACTTACGCAATCGCATATAAGGAAATCAGAAGACAAATTCCAGCAGTTATCAGTAGTGTTTCAAAGGCCAAAAGTGATCTGTTAGTCGTCCGAAACTCACCCGAGCCCCTCGGGACCTCGACTAATTATACCAACAAGTCCCAAAATATCATACGAACTTAGTCGAACCCTCAAATCACACCAAACAACCCTAAAAATATGAATTATCTCCCAATTCAAATTTAATGAAACTTAAGATTTTCAACTTCTACATTAGGTACCGAAACCTGTCAAATCAAGTCCGATTGACCTCAAATTTTGCACACAAGTCATAAATGACATAACGGAGCTATGAAAATTTTCAGAACTGGATTCCGACTCCGATATCAAAAAGTCAACTCCCCGGTCAAATTTCCAAACTTAAATTCCTATTTTAGCCATTTCAAACCTAATTTAACTACGGACTTCCAAATAAAATTCCGAACATGCTCCTAAGTTCAAAATCACCATACGGAGTTGTTGGAATTGTCAAAATTCTATTCCGGGATCGTTTTCTCAAAATATTGACCGAAGTCAAACTTAGCACTTTAAGGCCAACTTAAGGAACCAAGTGTTCTAGTTTCAACCCAAACACTTCCAAATGAGAAGTTTTATTTTAGAAAACGGGGTTCTAAAAGTTAAAATGACCGATTGGATCATTACAATAAACGTGCTGTTAAAGTGAGAAATTCAAATAAATATTGTTTCAAAATATGAAAATATGTCTTTTCTTCTCGAATAGAGTAAAAGAAAATATTACTCTCTCTCTCTTATCTCATTTTATGTGGCAAACTTTCCTTTTAGTCCATCCAAAAATCTTTTGATATTTGTAAAAAACAATTTATAAATTAACTTTTATATTTCTAATTTTACCCTTAATAACATAGTTTTATTGCAACAAATGTATATAATATGCTTTACACCAAAAGTTTCAAAAGTTCTTTTTTTTAACTTGTGCTCAATCAAACATCGTTACATAATTCAACACAAAAAAGTATATCATAAAATGAGTTAATGGAAGTATTTGGTAAAGGCTGTTTGTAGGGAATTATTTTGGATCACTACTAAAAAATAGTTGTTTACCGACGCAGCAGTACTGACAGACTTTTTTCCGTCGCTATTCCGAGGGACTTTCCGTCGGAGTCCCTTGGTTATTTTGTAACTTTTTAATTTATATTTTAAAAAAATATTACCGACGGACAACTCTCGGTAAATAATGATACTTTGACCAGTCAAAATTTAATTGGTTGTACCGATGGACTCCGTCGGTAATTTACCGACGGACTCTCTCGCAATATTTTGTATTTATATTTTTTAATTATGTTTTTAGGTACGACGGTGTCTCTGGGTGCATTTAAAAATTAAATGAAAAATAAAATAAAGTTATCGACGGACTCAATCGCTATTGTATGTACATAATATTTTGAATTTTGTTTTTACAGTACCAATGAATTTCCGTCGGTAATTTAATTATATAATCTTATACATAATTATTTTATATTTTTTATTACACAATAGCGAGGTAGGTCGTCGGTAAGTCCCTCGGTAAGTATTTACTTAATTATCTTAGTGGTTGATTAGCCTATTTATTGAAAATTACACTAAGTGAAACTGTATTCATAATAACTACACTACTTAAAAGTATATTAGTAGTAATTAGCTTAGTAACTTATAATTATACAAAGTAAAAGTGAATTTGTAGTATCCTTAACTACATTGATTAACCTATAGATTAATAATTACACACTAAGAATATGTGTACTAGTCATTTCCGTAAGAGATATTAGTGATGATTTATCTTATAAATTGATAATTACTGTAAGTAGAAGTGCATTAATGGTATCCTTAAGTAACTTTAACAATTGATTATCATACACATTGATAATATACTAAGTAAAAGTGTATTAGTTGTATTTGGCTTGTAGATTAATAATTACACTAAGTATAAGTGTATTAATAATATATCTGTAAATAATGTTGGTGATTGATTAGCCTATATACATTGATAATAGCACTAAGTATTAGTAAACTAGTGGCATCCTTATATAAATAATGTTAGTGATTGATTAGCCTATACATTAATAATTATACACTAAAGGGAAGTGTATTAATGCTATTTGTGAGAAATGTTATTAATTGTTTATCTTTAAATTGATAATTAAAGTAAGTAGAGGTTTATTAGTGGTATCGTTAAGTAATGTTAATAATTGATTAGTCTATATATTAATAATTACACTAAGTAGAAGTGTAATAGTTATAATTAGCTTATAGATTGATAATTACACTAAGTAAAAGTGTATTAAGAATATATCCTTAAGTAATGTTAGTGATTCACTAGCATATACATTGATAATTATACACTAGGTAGAAGTTTATTAATGGTATACGTGACAAATGTTGGTGATTGTTTAATTATATTAAATTGACAACTAAAGTAAGTAAAAATATACCAGCAGTATCGTTAATTAATATTAATAATTTATTAGGCAATTCATTGATAATCACATTAAGTATAGAAGTGTAATAGTTATAATTAGCTTATAGATATCGATAATTACACTAAATAGAAGTGTACATACTAAGGATATATTCTTAAGTAATGTTAGTGATTCACTAGCCTATACATTGTTAATTATACACTAAGTAATAAGTTTATTAATGGTATACGTGAAAAATCTTAGTGATTATTTAATTATCTTAAATTGATAACTAAAGTAAGTAGAAATATATTAGTGGCATCGTTAATTAATATTAATAATTAATTAGCTAATTCATTGAAAATTACACTAAGTAAAGTGTAAGCCTAAGATATGTTAGTGATATCATTAGCTTGTGATTTGTTCTAAATTTGAGAATTATATTAATGAATTTTTGTGAAGTACATTAACGGTATATCCTTAAGTAATTTAATGATTATTTAGCCTATACATTGATAATAACACTAAGTAGAAGTGTAAGTATCCTTAAGAAATGTTAGTGATTGATTAGTTTATGAATTGATAATTACCTACATAGAAATGCATTGGTGATAACCTTAAGTAATGTTAGGATCGATTATACTATAAATTGATAATTAAATTACATAAAAGTGTATTAGTGATAATTAGCTTATAAATTGATAATTACACTAAGTACAAGTGGATTAGCTGATGATTTATTGTAAATTGATAATCACACTACCTAGATGTGTATTTCATAGAAATATCCTTAAGATTATTTTGTAGTTTCGAATAATTATTGATAATTACACTAAGTGAAATTGTATTTGTAATAATTATACTAAATAATAATATAGTAGTGGTAATTAGCTTATAAATTGATAATTACCCTAAGTACATGTAAATTTGTGGTATCCTTAAGTAATGTTAGTTATTGATTAGCCTATTCATTACTAATTACACGCTAATATAAGTGTATTAATGGTATCGACAAGAAATATTAGTGATTGTTTATCTTACAAGTTGATAATTACCATAAGTAGAAGTGTAGTAGTGGTATGCTTAACTAATGTTAATAATTGATTAGCATATACATTGATAATACACTAAGTAGAAGTGTATTATTTGTAATTAGTAAGTGTATTAGTTGTAATTAGCTTATAGATTGACATTACACTAAGTATAAGTGCATTAGTAGTATCCTTAACTAATGTTAGGTTCGATTAGATTGTAAATTGATAATTACATTACGTAGAAGTGTATCGGTGATAATTAATTAGCTTATAAATTGATAATTACACCAAAATTATGGGTCATTAATTTTGGTTTATATAATTACGTGTTAGATTCTAAACAATTATAAGTTTGATATTGATTCATGGTAATTTGTTAGTTAGAATTTTATTAATTGTGAATTGTGATTTTTGTTATACAGTATAATATTTATAAGTGAGAGAATTATTTTAGAATTTAATCATTAAGTTACACAATTTTCTTTAAAAATAAGTTTCCTTAGGCAATGTTATGTCACGCAAAACCCCTAACTTAGCCATTTTCCTCTTTTCTCTTTCTCCGCCTCACTGCTCCTACGGCGAATCTCCAGGTTTCACCGGCGTCGTCGGCACTCAATCCAAACGGCCATCATTGTCGTCGTCGGCGGCAATCCAAGCGGCAATCGTCGGCACTCAGGATCCTTCTATCTCCGGTAAGTTTTCTTTTTCTTCGACCTCTCTAACTGATTTTAGAGATGCATTTTCCATGGTTGACTTTGGATTGTTAACCGAGTTTCTGTGGCTGTTTTGGGGGCGTTTCAGTCTACTTTTGCTGGTGGTTTGAGGTTGTTTTAAGGTGGAAGAGAGCTGGTTTTGGGGGTAGTTTGAGGTCGTTTTTGGATGGTTTAAAACTATTTTTTCAGCTGTGTATTGGGCGTTGTTTACTAAAATTTGAGGCAGAATTTCAAGTGTGTTTAGGTACTGTTTTGGGAAGGTTTTGGGTGTTCATTAAATTTGTCCCAATTTGCTAAACAACTCCGCAAAAATAAGAGCTCTGACTTCATGATGAAATTGAATATGTGTTGATTTGAAAAATTAATTGGGAGCCTTTTTTCCAAGTCTTAAAATTTTGTTTCTTCCTAACAATAGTCTTAAAAGTTGATGCTTCTGTCCTCTGTTTAAAAGTTGATCTCTTTGTTGAGATTAGGCATATGTATGCACATACACGTGCTTTCTTGGCATGCTCCTTTATGATTTTTTTAAAGACTTTTTGTTTTAATTCATGTTATCCAGAATGAATTAAGAGGAGATTGGTAATTATTTAAAGATCTCAGTCTTGATTTTTTCTAACATTACATGAATTTATTAACTCTTTTTGTTTCATTTGCATGAAGTTGCTCTTAAGAGACCCACGAAACGTGATGAGGTTTGGAAGCGCCACATGCTGAGGAGACTTATGTAAGATCAAGATTAACTTAAACTTTTATTTATAATAATTGTTTATATACTAAATTTTATTTTTAATGTAGAATGGGTATAAACAAGCATTGGAAGAGCTTGCTAGGAGTGAGCCGACCGATGAGCAAGGCCAGCCGATCATGCCATCGGAGGAAGAAACTCTCTCAGTTTGGATGTAACGACCCGACCGATCGTTTTGAGCATTTGCATATCGCTCGATAGTTTACAGGTGTGAGTAGCTCCGTATGAGGTATTTTGACTTGTGTGAATCGTCGGTTTTGGTTTTCAGGTTATTCGAGACCGATTTAGAAGAATGCTTCTCAACTAGGGAGCTTTAAATTCGAAAGAGTTGACCAAGTTTGAGTTTTTAGCATTTGACATCAGATTGGAATTTTGATGACTCTGATATGTCCGTTGGGTGATTTTAGACTTAGGAGCACGTCCGGATTGTGATTTGGAGGTCAGTAGTGGAATTTGACTTGAAATGACGAAAGTTAAAATTTTGAAACGTTTGACCGGGAGTGGACTTTTTGATATCGGATTCGGATTATGATTCTGAGAATTAGAATAGCTTCGTTATGTTATTTGGGATTTGTGCGCAAAATTTGAAGTCATTCTGGATTGATTTGCTATGTTTCGGCACGAGTTATTGAATTTGAAAGTTTAAAGTTCATAGATTTCGATTTGAGGTGCGATTCATTGTTTCGATATTGTTATGTGTGATTTGAAGCCTCGAATAGGTCCGTGTTATGTTATTGAACTTGTTGGTATATTAGGACGGGGTCCTGAGTGGCTCGAATGAGTTTTGGACGAGGTTCAGATCATTTTACTTCATTTTGCTATTGCTGGTTCTAGTGTGACTGCACCTGTGGCTTGTTTGCGCAGGTGCGATGGTCGCAAAAGTGACAAAAGGGTCACAGGATTGGAAATAGTGCTGGGTGAGGAAGACCACAGAAGCGGAGATTTGGGCGCATATGCGGATGTGCAGGTGCGAGGTGATGAAGCGCATGAGCGAGGTATTTCGCAAGTGCGGATGGTGGCTCGCACCTGCGATGTCGTAGAAGTGGAAATGTTGTCCACAGGTGCGAGGGTCGAGTCCTCAACCGATTTTGCAGAAGCGGAGGTTATGTCGCAGAAGCGGCTAATGTGCCGCAGGTGCGAAAATGCTGACAGAAGCTATAAATCGATGTTTTGGTTCTTTCTTCATATTTTGAGATGTGAGACTTGGATTGAGGCGATTGTTGGAGCAATTTTCATCATAAGGATTGGGGTAAGTATTCTGTACTCGGTTTTTGGCTATATTACATGAATCTACCTTCGTTTTAGGTAATTGGATTGTGAATTTTAAAGAGGAAATTGGGGGTTTTGGCCTAAAGTTTCATAATATGAATGTTTGAGTTTTGAGCAGCGAATTGGAGTCAGATTTGAGTGAAACTAGTATGGTTGGACTCGTAATTGAATGGGTTGTTGAATGTTGTAAATTTTATCGGGTTCCGAGGTGCGGGCCTGGGTTGGACTTTTGGTCGATTTTGGTCTTTTGATTCAAGATTTGATCTTATTTGACTGAGATTGGTTCCTTTAGCATTGTTTGATGTATTTGAGTTGTTTTTGGTTAGTTTCGAGCCGTTCGGATGTCGAAA
>AWOL01S0058018.1:45600-67455 GCA_000715115.1 Nicotiana otophora | reverse complement strand
TCGGTGTTGGAATTGGCTTGTTCGAGCTAAGTAACTCTTCTAATCTTAGTGTTGAGGGTACGAAACCTCGAATTACGTGTTATGTGATTGGTATTAAGGTGACGCACATGCTAGGTGACGGGCGTGTGGGCGTGCACCATGTAAATTGTGACTCTGTTATTTCCATGACACTGTATAGTGGCCCTATTTTTGTTGATATATGTGTTATCACCATGTGATTAAATAACTGAGATGTCAATCATAATAAATATCATGTTTAGGCTTTATGCTGATATTGTTAGGACCCATAGTGATCGTTTCTTGCTGTCATCTCAGTGATTTCATTAATATTTCGTACTCAGTCATATTCATGCATTCATATCATATCTCAGTTGTTATTTAGTGATACATCATATCATTGTTGTCGGGCTAGTTTCATGGCATTGTGAGCCCGTGAGTGAGACTGGAAATATTGATGACTGAGTGAGGCCTAGCCTGTTTGTGAAGATATTGATACTATATCACTTGAGTTGTCCGTGCGAATCATAGCGCTTGGGCTATAAGAGCCCCTCCAAAGTCTGTACACCCCAAATTAGCGCAGTCGACTATATATATGTGGATCGAGTTGCACGGCGCAACAGACCTTATGGTCATATATGAATCAGGTTGCATGCCGCAACATGTATTGTACAATGCTGAGTGATTGCGTGTGCTGAGCATTAAGCATAGTGCAAGAGAATGCGAGACAGTGGGATTGTGTACTCTGAGAGTGTGAGTACATGAGCTCATCATTGAGATACATTGCTTTTGACATGCGTACTTGAGATACATGCATAGAGATGCATTTTCTTCTGCTACCCGGTGTAGGTAACATTTATGATTTTACATATTTCTTGACATTTAGGCATAAAGACATACTTTTCTCATGCTATCTGAAAATGAAACATCTTACTTATTATTAAAATGAGTTTTGGGAAAAATCATAGTTTTTACGCTTACTCGTATTTTGGCATTTTCGGTAAAAGATTTGGCTTTTCACTGAGATACTTGAAAAGAAATGCCTATTTTTCTGGAACTTTGAGCGAACGGATCATTTTATTTCTTAGATATCTCTTTTATTACTTGTACTATGTTGTTATGAACTGTGGTCGAAATATTGGTGTTGGACCCGACCTTCATGTTAGCTCGTCACTACTTTTAACCTAAGGTTAGGTTTGTTACTTATTGGGTACATGGGGTCGGTTGTACTCATACTACATTTCTGCACCTTGTGTGTAGATGTTGGCTGCTGATGTTGCTGTGTTCGATGGGAGCCGAATTTGAAGATGTACATGTGTCCCGGTTGTAGCTGCCCCTTGTTCGTGATAACTTTAGATCTATAAAACTCTGTTTATGTACTTTTCAAACAGACAATGTATTTATTTCATTTTAGCTTTGTAAATTCTATTCTTAGAAGCTCATGATTTGTACTACCAGTTCTTGGGGAATATATTAGATTCAGATATTTGTTTACTTAATTGCTTTATTAAATTGTTATTGGAATTGGTTGTGGTTAATTGGCTTACCTAGAGGGTTGGGTTAGGTGCCATCACGACTAGTCGTATTTTGGGTCGGGACAAGGTGGTATTAGAGCTCTAGGTTTATAGGTTCTACGAGTCATGAGCAAGTGTCTAGTAGAGTCTTGTAGATCGGTATGATGACGTCCATACCTATCTTCGAGAGGCTATATGACATTTAGGATATACTTCCCATCTTTCTTTCCTTATCGCGTGACATTGATTCAACTTGAAGCGTAACTCTTTGAATTTCTTCCACGCATTCGTATGCCTATGTAAGCGCTCGGTATCGACTGTGCGCCGACGACTTGTGGTTCCATGGTTGAGGTGCCAGATGTGATTTTGGTATGCTAATGAAAGGCCAGTCTGGAGGACTTGAGGCCGGGTTTCGACTATAGCTTGCGCACGAAGATTTCGGTCGTGTGAGCACGTGCTTTTGGGACTTATATGTATGGTGGTGTCTCTATTAGTGGAATTTGTGATTGGATGACTATGTGGTGAGTATGATGTGACTGCGGGATGTGTTCAGATTGTTCGAATGTGACAAGAAGAGTTTACTTGAGATGTAGAAAGGACTATAGGGTGTCTGATTTCTGTCTTGATTTGGTGTATGGTCTCGAGTTATGGGTGTATTGAGGGATCTCTCATGTTGTTGTTGAGTTGTGGAGTGAAGTAGATTCTCATAGCTTGTTAATGAGTTCATAATCGAGAAGATTAAGTGATTGCATAGTAGTCGTGACTGTGGAAGGGTGTTGAGAGATGTCAGTTTGGGACAAATGATGTGGGTTATCCCCTGCGGGGTGTCATGAGGTTGTGTGATCCCTATGTTGTATTGTAGAGTTCCTTTTTGCCAGTGAATTATATGTGTTGCAATTTGAGTTTGGATCGCTTATGGGAGTTGACTTGGCTGTTACTAGGGTGAATGCGAAATTTGCAGATGATTTGAGGTACTATGTGGGTTGTGTACGTGAGCTTATGGAGGATTCAGTTGAATTTCACTACGGTATTGTGGCAGTACTAGAGTATGGGCATTGTGAGTTATCGAGTGTTTTAATTTATGGCACTTTAGGAGTATAGAAAAATCATGAGATGAGTGAGCTGTTATTTCTGAAGGATTTAATGGAATCTCACTATGGTATTATGGTAACAATGGGGTATGGTTATTGTAAGTAATTAGATGTTTTATCCCATGGCTTTGAGTCAAGTGGGGGAGTTTGCTATCGACGAGTTGATTGCACGGTTATGTGTTGTATTGGTTTCGGTTCGGGGTATACTGGTGAATCATTTATGAATTATAGAGGCCGAGATCGAGGATGACTCGGGTAAAGGAATTTTTGGATATGGGTTGTATTACACTCTATGGGTATATGTGAATCATAAAATGATTGAGTGGTTATTCATGAAAGATGTAGTGTGCATGGAGTAGGAATTTGCTTGGTCGCATTAAGGTGGGGTTACTCCTTTGGGTGTCGTCGTGCCAATGGGAAACCAGTCGTTTGGCCCATTTGGGGCAGTGCAATTGAGATTTGAGCAGAGTGGATGACTCTCGAGAATGGTTCTAATGGATTCAGGAATTATATGTTGCAATTGGGAAGTTTCAAGATTTGTATATGGCTAGAACTTGGAATTGCATTGGATGGTGTCGAGACTTGTGACATTTTATATCATTGTGGATTGTGCATTTCAGTATCAAGAAGGTGAAAGAAACTGTTTTAGGTTCATATAAGGTCTCTTTAGAGTGGGTGTCTTGGTTGTGGTGCCTTGGGGTGCTTAAGAGGGAAGTCAGCGACTTATGAGTCTTAGGGCGTTGTGGTTTTATACTAGGGTCTCTTGTGTGGTGAATTTTGGTTTAGGACCGTGGTGTTCCATCAAGGAGAAGTATCAATTTGAAGGCAATTTGGAAGGGACTTGGAGAAATAGGACAGCGTGGTAGTAGGTTGGATCAGCACAATAATAGATATAATCGGTTCTTTGGGTACTTATGATGTGGCTAGTCTCCACTTGTGGCAATGCTTTTGGGTTTTGGCGACCTGCGTGGCTGGGCTGAGTCAGAGAGATTCGGTTCTGATAGCTTGGTTATGTGCAAATGGACTTCGAAGGGCTCTCAATGGTTTCTACCACGGTTCAAGGAGTATATTTCCTAGTGGCGTGAGGAGCATATGGTGCATAGTGATTTTCTCTTGGATAGAATCAAATGGAAGGTCCTTGTCTAATTGAATATGTAGTTGCTTGTGACTCGGAGTGGATTATGAAGTCCCCAGAGTGTTTTTCATATGATGGCATGGTATATGCGGTGTGTAGTGTGGGATTGTGATTTGCGTGAGCGGGATCGCAGTTCTGTTTGGAAGGGAAGGTCATAAAATTTGTAGGCAGCATGGACGGTTTCGGATGACTAGGTAAATAATATTACTATTTGGTATGGCCTGATGAGAGTATACATTTCATAAGGGGTAATGTATTTTGATGTATGAATACTTCACTGGTACTGCGAGTCAAATTTTTCCATGTGGCACGGAAGAATTTTAGAAATATTTCTCGTGGGATGTTCGTGTATGAGAGATGTGTTAGAAATTCGGGAGGTGGAGATGGAATCAGAAATGGTGATTCGTGTGTTCTATGGATTTGGAGACTGGGAGTTCTCAAGAGTAGACTGTTTCATGGTTGTGGACTGTGAAGTCGTGGCCGAATATAGCTAGATGATAGTATGTGTTATGATTCAGTCAATTGTAGTCTTTCAGAGGTTTATTGATCTATTTGTGGGTGCCTAGAGTTGATTTTGGGGTCTGTTGGTAGTCCCAATTAGGATGTGTATTCTACACCGAGTTGGATTGGTTGGTTCCATAATTCTATTATTGCGTGATGTGTCATTCAGTTGTTGCTAAGCTTATTCATGTCTTGAAATGATCTATGAGTTACATTTCTATGCTACGAGGAGTTGTGATTCGTTAGTTATAAGCATACCTGGTGCGGTTCTATTTGGGCTTTATAGCGGAATTTGAGAGAGATGAGTAATTGGGTATTGCATGGTTGATGGTGTATGGGTTATGTTCTTTCGGGTTTTGCGTGGCATTGTGTCATCTGCTTCTCCGTGGTTATGGTAATGTACTTTGAGTATTTGATGTCAGATTGCGCGTGGTTATTGATTTTGAGCATGGTGGCTGAGGTATTTCATATGGATCAGTGTTTGGATGGGGTCGCGCATTGCGGTAGAGTTATGTTGAGATATGATCCTTGGTGTTAGATTCGTGTGTTATGGTTCTACGGTGTGTGATGGGTTCTTAGCATTGCGTCGGGGTGGTATCCTTCGAGCTTGCGGGACGGTTCTCTTGTTTGAGTCATTTTTGTGATTGAGTACATCTGAAATGTTGCTTATTGGTGCACAGATTGCACGGGTTGTGGATTTAGATAGTATTGGTGTGGCATGTCAGTAGAGTAGCTAGTATTTGATAAGATGAAGTCGTCGGATCTAGGATGGGTGTTATTAGATTTGATTGTGGTATATTTGGAAGGATAATATCGAAATTCGGCTTAGAAATTTGTTGTGGTTCTTGTCGAAGGAGAGAGAGCTCCACGACTGGTGGATCTGATGAATGGTTATGAGTTTCTGCGTGTTTCTTTCATCATCGGTAGTGTACAAAGGTTTTAGAATGGAGTCTTGTTTGATATGAGGTTTATTACCGGCATTGGATTGTTTTGAGCATCTGCTGTGATTAGAAATCATTGCTTCGAGCATCTGAGCTATGTGGTATTTGAGTTTTGAATATTTGAGTTATGGTTACAGATTTTGGTACAGCTTGTTCAGACTTATATAGTGTGTAAGTTGCGGGATTCAGATCTATAAGAAATTTCGGATGTTGGCAATTGGATTCTAAGGCTTGTGGGCTAGGTTGAATTAAGAAATTTTTGTTATGTGGTGTTATCAGACCTATTATGGGATAGGGTGACGTGGGGTCACCCCCGGGTATGTGCATGGTAAGGTTACATGACGCTTTGATGGCTTTTGGAACAACTCTTGGCATGTTCGAGGACGAACGCATGTTTAAGTGGGGGAGGATGTAACGAACCCACCAGTCGTTTTGAGTATTTTCACATCTCTCAGTAGTTTATAGGCGTGAGTAACTCCGTATGAGGTATTTTAAATTGTGTGAATCGTCGATTTTGGTTTTCAGGTTATTCAGGACTAATTTAGAAGAATGATTCTCAACTAGGGAGCTTTAAATTTGAAAGAGTTGACCAAGTTTAACTTTTTAGCATTTGACATCAGATTGGAATTTTGATGACTTTGGTAGGTCTTTTGGGTGATTTTGGACTTAGGAGGGCGTCCGGATTGTGATTTGGAGGTCCGTAGTGGAATTTGGCTTGAAACGGCGAAAGTTGAAATTTTGGAAAGTTTGACCGGGAGTGGACTTTTTGATATCGGATTCGGATTGTGATTCTGGGAATTAGAATAGTTTCGTTATGTTATTTGGGACTTGTGCGCAAAATTTAAAGTCATTCCGGATTGATTTGCTATGTTTCGGTACGAGTTATTGAATTTGAAAGTTCAAAGTTTATAGATTTTGATTTGAGGTGCGATTCGTCGTTTCGATGTTGTTATGCATGATTTGAGGCCTCGATTAGGTTTGTGTTATGTTATTGGACTTGTTGGTATATTCGGACGGGGTCCCGACTGGCTCGGATGAGTTTTGGACGAGGTTCAGATCAATTTACTTCATGTTGCTATTGCTGGTTCCGGTGTGACCACGCCTGCGGCTGGTTTATGCAGGTGCGATGGTCGCAGAAGCAACGAAGGGGTCTCAGGAGCGGAAATAGTGTTGGGTGACGAAGATAGCAGAAGCGGAGATTTGGGCGCATATGCAGATGTGCAGGTGCGAGGTGATGGAGCGCAGGAGTGAGGTATTTCGCAGGTGCGGATGGTGACTCGCACCTGCGATGTCGCAGAAGCAGATATGTTGTACGCAAGTACGAGGGTCGAGTCCTCAACTGATTCTGCGAAAGCGGAGGTTGTGTCGCAGAAGCGACGCCGCAGAAACGGCTAATGTGCCGTAGGTGCGAAAATGTTGGCAGAAGCTATAAATCGAGGTTTTGGTTCTTTCTTCATATTTTGAGATGTGGGAGTCAGATTAAGGCGATTGTTGGAGCAGTTTTCATCACAAGGAATGGGGTAAGTGTTCTCTATTCAGGTTTTGGCTATATTTCATGAATCTACCTTCGTTTGTTGTAGTTGGATTGTGAATTTTAAAGAAGAAATTTGGGGTTTTGTCCTAAAGTTTCATAATATGAATTTTTGAGTTTTGAATATAGAATTGGAGTCGGATTTGAGTGAAACTAGTATGGTTGGAATCGTAATTGAATGGGTTGTTGAAGTTTTAAATTTTGTCGGGTTCCGAGGTGCGGGCCCGAGTTGGGATTTTGGCCGATTTTGGACTTTGATTCAAGATTTGATCTTTTTTGATCGGGATTGGTTCCTTTAGCATTGTTTGATGTATTTGAGTTGTTTTTGGTTAGTTTCGAGCCGTTCGGAGGTCGGAACGCGCGAGATGACATTTTGTAGCATCGCTTGGCTTGATCAGTGTTGGAATTGGCTTGTTCGAGGTAAGTAACTCTTCTAATCTTAGTGTTGAGGGTACGAAACCCCGAATTACGTGTTATGTGATTGGTATTGAGGTGAGACACATGCTAGGTGACAGGCTTGTGGGCATGCACCCTGTGAATTGTGACTCCGTTGTTTCCATGGCACTGTATAGTGGCCCTATTTTGGTTGATATATGTGTTACACCATGTGATAAAATAATTGAGCTTTCAATGATGCTAAATATCATGTTTAGGCCTTATGTTGATATTGTTAGGACCCATAGTGGTCGTTTCTTGCTGTCATCTCACTGATTTCATTGATATTTCATACTCAGTCATATTCATACATTCATATCATATCTCAGTCTCAGTTGTTATTTATTGATACATCATATCATTGTTGTCAGGCTAGTTTCATGACATTGTGAGCCCGTGAGTGAGACTAGAGAGATTGATGACTGAGTGAGGCTGGGGGCCAGTTTGTGAAGATATTGAACTATAGCACGTGAGTTGTCCGTGCGGATCCAAATATTGATACTATAGCACATGAGTTGTCCGTGCGGATCCGAATATTGATATTATCACAAGAGAGTTGTCCTTGCAACACGTGAATTGTCCGTGCGGATTATAGCGCTTGGGCTGTAGGAGCCCCTCCGGAGTCTGCACACCCCCAGTGAGCGCAATCGGCTATATATATGTGGATCGGGTTGCACACCGCAATATGCCTTATGGTTATATACGGACCGGGTTGCACGCCGCATCAGGTATTGTACATCGCTTAGTGATTGAGTGTACTGAGCATTGAGCATAATGAGAGAGAATGCAAGACAGTGAGATTGAGTACTCTGAGAGTGTGAGTACATGACCTCATCATTGAGATGCATTACATTTGACATGCGTACTTGAGATACATGCATAGGGATGCATTTCCTTCTGCTACCCAGTGTTGGTGACATTTATGATTTTACCTGTATCTTGACATGTAGGCATAGAGACGTACTTTCCTCATGTTATCTGAAAATGAAACATCTTACTTATTATTGAAAGGAGGTTTGGGAAAAATTACAGTTTTCAAACTTACTCATATTTTGGCATTTTAGGTAAAAGATTTGGGTTTTTACTAAGATACTTGAAAAGAAATGCCTATTTTCTGGAATTATGAATGAACTAAGCATTTTATTTCTGAGATACCTCTTTTATTACTTGTACTATGTTATTATGAATTGTGGTAAAAATATTGGTGTTTGAACCGACCTTTGTGTTAGCTCGTCACTACTTTCAACCTAAGGTTAGGTTTGTTACTTATTGAGTACATGGAGTCGGTTATACTCATACTACACTTCTGCGCCTTGTGTGCAGATGTTGGCTGCTGATGTTGCTATGTTCGATGGGAGCCAGATTTGAAGATGTACCTGCGTCTCGGTTGTAGCTGTCCCTTGTTCATGATAGCTTTAGATCTATAAAACTCTGTTTATGTACTTTTCAAACAGATGATGTATTTATTTCATTTCAGCTTTGTAAATTCTATTCTTAAAAGCTCATGATTTGTACTACCAGTTCTTGGGGAATATATTAGATTCAAATATTTCTTTACTTAATTGCTTTATTAAAATATTATTGGAATTGGTTGTAGTTAATTGGCTTACCTAGCGGTTTGGGTTAGGTGCCATCATGACTAGTCAAATTTTGGGTCGTGACAAGGTGGTATCATAGCTCTAGGTTCATAGGTTCTACGAGTCATGAGCAAGTGTCTAGTAGAGTCTTGCAGATCGGTATGATGACGTCCATACCTATCTTCGAGAGTCTACAAGACATTTAGGATATACTTCCCATCTTTCTTTCCTTATCCTGCGACATTGATTCAGCTTGAAGCGTAACTCATTGATTTAGCAGTGGTTCGGGGTTTGGTAAGTGAATTTGCAACAATGTAAATGTTCACAGTAGTTAGAAGTATTTGGAGTTCCAAATGATGTGGAAGAGATTCTTAATAAAAAACTTTAGGGTTTCAAAAGGAAATGATTCAGCTATATAAGTCATCACCTACTGTTGCCAAGAATCATAAGCGTTTCAAAGGTAGTTTAAGTCATCACCTACTGTTGTCAAGAATCTTATGATTTGCAAAAGTAGTATTTGCTTGGCCTAGTCTCATTTAGGTAAGGAAATGTTATTTTGAATTGGGATCCACGAGACAGTACATTTTATGATACAATTATTTGGTAAGTATTTTTTTTCTTTAGGGTCACATTCTGTGTATCGTTCAAGAGGTGAAATCTTTTAGCTCATTGCTAGACTTTCTGGGAAGGTAGCTAAAATATTATATAGTTGTAACTTGTGATTCATTTTCAAAAAAATCTAAAATTTTATTCTAATTGTGCACTCTGCACATAATTGTGCAGATCTAATGGTGCACTTCTTTTGGTGGTAGAGGCAAATTATGCAAGCAGAACAGATGATAAAAGAAAAGTGCAAAAGCTTAAAAAGTTTATTTGCTGGAGAACTTTTTCTGGTTACTTTTTATGAAGTTAGGTGCTGAATTGTTTTGAAGTTAGGTGTTGTAGTTGGGATATCCGCCACCGTGCAAAGTGAGGACCTTGAGGAGATGTGGCGAACGATTCAACGACTTTCTAGGAACTATGCGGATGAACAAAAAAGAAGAAAGCATGAAGAGAAGATTAGGACCGCATTTAGGAATGACATCAACTCCCTCAAGGCTCAACTGAACCACTTAATCGGCCTGCCCCGCTCTCCACCAAAAAGTCACATTTATGAAAAGGATGAAAGTAATGAAAACAATATAAATGATGAAGAAGATAAGGGGGAATCCGAAGATGAGGAGTGATTTTATGTTTGGTTGGATTGTTGTTTAGTTGGATGTTGACTTTGAATATTACATTTTAAAGTTGGTTGGATAGTTTTGATGTTTGATGGGATAATTTGGATGTTTGGATAGTTTATAAAGTGTGAAGAGTAGTACTATTTTTATATCAGATTCCATGGCTGCTTTTAGTTATTTTTCTTTCTTTCTAATCCTTTTAGTTTTATTTTTTACCTCTCACACCCAATACCCGACCTCTTTTACTTTCTTAATTACCAATTGGTCCTTTTCTACACTCATCTGGAAATTAGTTGAGAGATTCCCTAAATCTATTTCCCCAACTACATCCTAGAACCTCTGTTAATTACCATTGATCATCACCCTAAGTCTGACCAAATGGCTTTCAGTATCAAGCTTCAATCCAACTAAAGAACAGAACAAAATCAAAACAAAATAATAATTAAAAAGAAATAGAAAAACTCAACAACAAGACTAAACCATTGAACAATTATTATGTGACTATAGAAACGGATTAAATCCAGCAGATAATGATGAACACAACATGCGTATTAATTACTGAAACAATTTATCTCTAGATGAAATCCTAAGGTGTTTAATCTTGAAATTTGGAAGCTAATTGCGAAATTGAGAAACTGAATAGCCTATTGTAACAATTAACTTCAAACAAGTTGAGCATCAAAGATGGAGTAAAAGAGAGACGGGAATGAGGATGCAACTGAAACTTAAAGAAACGAGATGAGAATCATACATATTGGACTTGAACCGCTCGGAGCAACAAAAATAGAGCAATTGGAGAGGAAACTTGCCAGTCAACGGGATTTGATATGATACCTGTGGCCGTAAAATGAACCAAAACTTACGTCAATCGATTACACTCATCAAGAGAAATCAATTAACGTAGGTTTCGAGTGCGAAATATCTAGATTTACTAAACGACATGATTGAAGAGTTTTTAGGAGAGATGGACTGGAGATTAGAAAATAAGAAGGGTGAGATGATTATAGGGTAATAATTCATGGTGGTTTGGAGGTGGCTCGCCGCCGTGGGCGATTTTTGGCACCGACTTTGGGCGGAGAATGAGAGAGNNTTTGGGGGGGGGGGGTTGTTAGGACATTTTTAACGGGGAAGGCCATTGAGTTCCAAACCGTTGGATCAAAAGAGATGAAGGGCGGAGATGAATTCAACACCAAAATGGCGTTGCTCAACCGTTGATAATGGCTTGGACCAAATAAAGGGATTGGGTTGGGGCAGTGTTGAGAGATAATTGGGCCATCCAATTTGGCCCCGAATGTAACATGAGCAGCCCCTTCTTTGTTGTTTTAAGCTTAGCCAAAACCCAATTTTTTACAATTGGCCTATTTATCTAGTTTGACCAATATTAAATTACTTAAATGGTGAATTAATAAATAAATTAATTAATTGAACCTAAAAATGCAAAGGATGATCACTGTAACCCCCTTTTGTGAGTTTTTTTATTTAATCAATGCATTTAACAATGTAATTAAACCCTAAAAATACAAATAAAAATCTAAAAATGCAACATATGAATGATAAAAATATTTTTGATATTTTTATGATTTTAAAATGCCCCTAGTAATAAAAAAAAGCAAATAATCTATTAATTCAAACATGCAATCAAATAAAATAACCAAAAATCCAAAAATTCTATAAGAACAATTTTGGAATATATTTTAGGAGTAATTTGCATGCCGGACAAAAACTACATGCTCACAGTTGCCCCACTTTGCTCGAGAACATAAAGAGTTTTCGAGCAAAGATAAAGTGAGCAATTATGAATAATTTTTTTCCGTTTAAATACTCCATGGGAAGCTTTAAAAAAGTTTGACCGAACCTTGCTTCCGAGGTCGCCTACATATCCTTGGCTATAAAGGAATCAGGTTAGTGTAGTTCTGAAAGTTCTTGTAGCTGGGAATACCGAAGAGCTGTGATTTCACTGCTGTTGCTGCTATTAATGCTTGTTGAACTCCTTATTACACCAAAATCAAAATATAAAAGAAACTAAACATGCCTATCAGCTATGAGTTACAAGATTCCTATCTACTAGTCTGCTGAAGCTTAGTCTTGAGTCTTACTAGTTCTTCATGCAGACTCTAATCCAAACCTTGACGCCTGTTAGCTGCATATGCTAGTCACTTTTCTATGGCTCCATCTTGATAAAAATAGGGAATGTAATACTCATGACTTCAGTCATGTCTTGAGAAGTCCATATCCCTTTCTATTTGCTTTTGCACCTTGGATTCACTTCTTTTCTTTTCTCTTCCTTTATTCTAGATTGAGACTTCTTCTTTTGGTCATCTTAACCAAGTGGCCCGAGGTAAGACTTGCTCCAACACCAAAACAAACAAATGAACAAAATTGGTAAAATGATCTCCGGGCCACCTAAACTTGTACCCATTTGTCAATATGATAAGTAAACTTAGGACTTTCCCACTTAAGCACCTCTACTTGATGAAATGCAACCCTCCTTGAGCGTGTTCTTCAATCGCTGAGATATTATGACACACCACATTTTAACCTATTATTTTTTTACACCTATATTTTGTAGATCCCATTAACTAATTAGTAATAATAATTTTAAAATCTATTCCCACTCTTCTTCTAAACATGGCAACCACACAAAGCAACGGTCATTGGCGGAATTGAGGGGAGTTGCTTTATACGATCTATTTTTTTCTTTCTCTTCCTTAATACGATAGCTCCACTAGGACCATGGAGGAGTTGATGAGAGTTGATGGTGTCACTAATCCGGCAACCTGTCTCACCGTAATTTCTGAAAGCTATGGCTACAACCTCTTTCTCATTTAATAATACATTCAAAAAGTTATAATATTCCCTATGCAGAGGGATTCAGAACTCCTTGAAATTGAATCCGCCGCTGAATCTGCTGTTGTCTGAATTTTTCAGACACCAATGAACTTGCTGGAGAAGTTTTGTGGGATTTGGCAGGTTTCAAGAGTACCCATTTCGTTTGCAAAGAAAAAAGTGTTCCCAGAATTGCCGGACGGGTTTTGTGGCAATGAAAGCTTGAACTAAGAAGAGGAAACATTAGAGAGAGAAAGATGAAGGGATGGAGTGGGGGGAGGGGGGTTAGGAGAGATGGACGTGAAGAAAGAAGGAGACGAACAGGCTATCCGGAGAAATTTTCCTTTTTCTTTTTAATTTTTGGTCTTATTTATTTATTTATTATTTTGTGTTTCTTTAAAAAGCTAAAATCACCAAATGCACGCTCTTTATGAGCGTGATAGACACGCATCTTTACCACATCAGTATTGTAATTGCCACGTAAGTATGGTAAACAGTCATATATGTTTATTAGTAGGAATTTCATCAAGTAGAGGTGCTTCAATGGGAAACTCCTAAGTTCATTTACATGATTGACAGTTGAGTGCAAGTTTAGGTGGCCCGAAGGCTATTTTGCCAACAACATTTTCTACGCAAGTTTTTACTAGGAAATTTTTGTGAGCTATTATAATAAAATTCTAAGCTGCAATCTTTTATTGAAAGCAAGAAAATATCAGGAATGGCGTACCCTGGAAATAAATCATGATTCGTCGTGGACAATGTACCCTTATTGTCAAAATGATGCCTCAACTAAGGACTGATGTACCTTAAATTGGGCAAAATACGGTGTCGCGACCCACAATCCAGCCATTCTTGATGGAACCTAACCCAATCCGCTAGGTAAGCTAAATGATAGACAATCCAACTCAAAAAGGATAACAGAAATATACAAAATCCTAAGGATTGGTAGTACAAGTCATGAGCTTCTAATACTTAGAATTTACAAAGCCGGTACGAAATAAATACATCATTTATTCGAAATATACACAAGCAGATTTATAAATGTAAAGCTACCAAGAACAAGAGGCATTTATAACCGGAATGGAGGTACATCTTCAATGCCAGCTCTAGCCGTACACAACAACATCAGCTCCAAAATCTGCACGCAAGGTGCAGAAGTGTAGTATGAGTATAACCGACCCCATTACTCAATAAGTAACAAGCCTAACCTTAGGTTGAAAGCAGTGATGAGCTCGGAAGAAGGTCACTGTCCCACACCAATAGCCAATATTAACTCATAATAATATAATAGAGGCGGTAAAAGTGATAACTCAAAAGATATTATGCTCAGCTCATTCACAGTTACAGAAAAGTAGACATGTTTTCCAGGTATAACAGTCAAGCCCAGATATTACAACTGAAAAGCAACTAAACATGAGTTTATAATAGAACTGTATTTCCAATTCACAACACCAGATAAGAATTTTCATTTACCAATTAGCAAGAGGAAAATACGTCTCTATGCCTACATGTCAATATACATGTCAAGTCATCAATTACCATATACCGTCTAGCATAAGGAATATACATCTCTATGCCTACGTGTCAAATGTATATGTCAAATCATGAATGTCACAGTACCGTCTAGCATGAGGAAAGATGCAGCTCTATTCCTACATGCCAAGCATGCATGTCAAATGAATGATTTCACGGTGAAATTCTCAGGTACTGTCACCCTCAACATACTCAAGCTGTTTGTTTCAAATGCCCACTTCATCACACATACACACACATACACAATCACTCATCACTGTATGGGTGCCTAGCTCATATGCCCCTCACCAAAGCACGTGTATATATATCATTGTGCCAGAGCTCTCTGCTGGTATGTCAAACTTCTGAGGGGCGGATCCTACCCAACCGCTAATCAAAAGCCTATAAGGCCTCCTGCGGCATGCAACCCGATCCACAATAATAAATAGGCCAATAAGGCATACTGCGCCATGCAACCCGATCCACAATAACACTCACAACACGGCTCTTAAGCCCACCTCAGTTATCAATCTCTCAAGTTTCAAGGGCTCACAATCTTGTACCACTCAACCCAAACAATACAACATGTGATGTAATAATGAATAATGAACAGAGACTGAGATATGATATGCAAATGAAGAATCATAACTGAATATATAATTACAGTTAGAGAAGAAAACTCAAAATAATAGAAATAGCCTCTTTAGGTCTCAATAGAATAAGCACAGAGCCTAAACATGATTTCTAACATGAATCAGAGCTCAATTACTCTAATAAGTAGGAATTACATAGATAGAACAAGATACAACATCAAAACAAGTTTGATCACAGTCTCTAATAGTTAACTTGAATCATGATTACCTCGGTGCACGCCCACACGCTTATCACCTAGCATGTGCGTCACCCCAATACATCTCTTATAACATAGTTCTCAGGGTTAAATACTATCAAGTCCAAGTTTAGATATGTTACTCACCTCGAACCAGCCAAATCCAATACAAAGCAAGCCAAACAATACTCTAGAAACTCCATACCGCGCGTATCAATCTCCGCACGGCTCGCAACTAGCCAAAAGAAACTCTAAAACATCAAATAATGCCTAAGGAAACAATCCCAAATGATAAAGGTCGAATCTTTACGCATTTACTCAAAGTCAACCAAAGAGTCAAACGCGAGCCCGCACCACAAAACCCGATAAAACTCAGAAAATTCGACGACCAATTCATTTACGAGTCCAACCATATAAATCTCACTCAAATCCAACTCCTAATCGCCTAACATTCGCCCAAATTCGAGCTCCATATCTCAAAATATGATAAAATGACTAAAACCTTCGAAATAGAGTACTTATAATCACTGAATAGTAATAACCATCGCGATCGCGGGATTTCCTTCGCGATCATGAAGAACAAATGCAACTGCCACCAAAAATGCTCTACGCGTCCGTGATACTGGCCACGTGAACGCGATGACCACGGACAGCAATGCTCTACGAATGCGACCTAGCTTACGCGAACGTGTTGAAGAAGTCCCCAGTTCTCAGCTTTGCTCTATGCGAACGCGATGCCACATATGCGAATGCGAACAGTAACCAATACAAACCTACGCGAACGCGTTCTTGATGTCACGACCGTGAAGAAGAAAAATACCCAGCTCCAGAATTCCTCTACGCAATCGCGAGCCTAGCTCCGTGATCGCGATGCTCTATACACGTACTAGCAATCAACAATATAAAAACCATCCGAAATGATCGGAACCACGCCTAAAAGTCACTCGAGCCCCTCGGAACCCCGTCCGAACATACCAACAAGTCCCAAAACATAACACGGACCTACTCAAGGCCTCAAATCACACATAAAAACATCAAAACCATGAATTGCACCACAAATCAAACTTAATGAACTTTCAACTTTCAAAACTTGTGCTGAACCAAATCAAATCAAGTCAGAATGATCTCAAATTATGCACACAAGTTCCAAATGACATAGAGAACCTATTCCATCTCTCGGAACAACAATCCGAACCTGATTTCATTAAGGTCAACTCCCGATCAAACTTACAAATTTTCCAAACCCTCAAATTGCTAATTTTCGCCAAATAGTGTCGAAACCTTCTAGAGACATCCAAATGCAAATCCCAATATACGCCCAAGTCCAACATCACCATCTGTACCTAACATAACCATCAAAACTCCGATCCGAGGTCAAGTAAACAAAAGTCAATCTTGGTCAACTCTTTCAACTTAAAAGCTTTCTAGTTGAGAATCATTCTTCCAAATCAATCCCGAATTACCTGAAAACCAAAATCGATGACTTAAACAAGTCATAATATATCAAATGAAGCTACTGAAGACTTCAAACAGCTGAACGGAAGGCAAATGCTCAAAACGACCGATTAGATTGTTACATTCTTCCCCACTTAAACATACGTTCGTCCTCGAACATGCAAAGAGCCATTCCAATGCCGTCAAATCACTGTATAACCATACCGTGCACATACTCGGGGGTGATCCCACATCACCCCAATCCAAATAAGCCTGACAACACAACATAACTGAAGATCCTTACTTCAACCTTAGTGTGTAACCCATATAACCCAAATTCCAACATCTGAAATTCATTACAAGACCCGAATCTTGCTCCTACACATTGTATAAGTATGAACAAGTTGTATCAAGCCATAAGTATGACCCAAGATGTAATTACATAATATACCACATAACTCGCATACTCGTAGCTATAATTTCCGATCATAGTCGTTGGTCAAAACTAAACCCAGTACCGGTAATAAACCTCATATTAAATAAAGCCTCGTTCAAAAGCTTTGTACATTGCCTATGATGAAAGAAACACGTAGAAACTCTTAACTACTCATCAGATCAACAAGTCATGGAGCTCTCTCGCGATCGACAAAAACCAAAGCCAAATTCTAAGTCGACTTCCAATATTATTCTCCCAAACATACCGTAATCAAATCCGATAGCACCCATTATAGGTCCAATGACCTTATCGCATCAAACACAGCTATTCTACTGACATTCCACACAAGTACAACCTAAAGTCACAAACCGTGCAATCCGTGCACCAATAAGCAACAATTCAAATGTACTCAAACATGGAAAACGACTCAAATGAGAGAATCGCCTCGCAAGATCAACAAGTGCCACCACAAACGCAATGCTATGAACCCATCACACATAGTAGAACCAAGACACACAAATCTAATACAGAGGATCATATCCAAATATAACCCCGCTATAATGCGTGATCCATTCAAACACCGGTCCATATGAAATATCTCAAGCCACAATGCTCAAAATCAACAACCACACGCAATGCGATAGCAAGTACACGAAGTGCATGAACATAACCATGGAAAAATGAATAACACAATATACCACAGCCCGGAAAGACCATAACTAAGGTACAATCAACCATTCAACACCCCAATTTCCATCTCGCTCGAATTTCGCTGCAAGGCCCAAACGAAAATGCATCTAGTGTGCAAATAACCATCAGATCGCCACCCATTGTAGCATAAAAGAGTAACACATAGAATATATCGGAACACGAACATGCTCAACTCCAACTGAATGACTCAACCCTCAACAAAATCCCCATGCTTGTTGAGTAAACAAACCCGACTCGGTGTAGAATACACATCCTCATTGGGCCTACCAATGGGCCCCCAAATCAACACCGATCATCCATAATTAGATAAATAACCCCCACAAAGTCCACAATAACCTAACCATAACACACACTATTAGCTGTCTAACTTTGGCTATACATTCACAGTCCGCAACCAAGGAACAATCTGCCTCTAAGAACTCCCGTCTCCAAATCCCTAGAATACCAGAATCACCATATCCGATCCCAGCTCGACCACTCAACTGACTGACATATCCTTCATACACAATCATTCCACGAGAAATACTTCAATAATTCTTTCGTGCCACAAAGCAAAATCTGAATATTAACAGTTGATCAACCGGGCGAGTATCACAATACCAATGAAGCATCCGTAAGCCAAAACACAGTGCGCCTTCTGAAATGCACGCCCTTCTCAGGTAATACCAAGTAGTACTAGTATGCATCTAAACATTTGGACCGTCCATGTTGTCTAAAATGCATGACCTTCCCTCTAAAACTGAATCGCCACCTTGTACATACAAATCTCAATCCCACACGACGCACCGCATCTATCATGCCATCATATGAAAACACGAGAACCATATTATCAACCATGAGTCACAAGCAGATTACCTACTTAATTAGCTAAAAACCATCCACCTGATCCTATTCAGCAGAACATCACAACAAACTCCCCATTCCTATAGAAAATATCCATCCTAAGGCATGGTAGAAATCATCGAGAACTCTACGAGGCCCATTTGCACATAATCAAGCCATTAGAACTTAATCCCTCTAACTCAACCAAGTCACGCAGGTCACCAAACACAAAAGTATTACCACAAAACACCTATAGATATCACCACATCATAAGAACCCAAAGAATCGATCATACCCATTACTATGCTGATCCGATCTACCACCTAGTTGTCCTATTTCTCTTAGTTCATTCTAAATTGCCTTCAAGTTAACACTTCTCCTTTCCCGCACACTAGGACCCTTAATCCAACACTCACCATGAGAGAACCTAGCATAAAGCCACACCACCCTAGCATAAAGCCACACCACCCTAAGGCCCATGAGCCATTGTATTCCCTCTTAAGCACCCCAAAGTACAACAACTGAGATTCCCACTCTAAGAAGACCTTCTGTGAATTTAAAGTTGTTCTTTTTACCTTTTTGATACTGAAATGTAATCCATAATGATATAGAAATTCTGCGAGTCTCGACACCATCCAATGAAAATCTCAGATTCTAACCATATACAAATCTGGAAAATTTTCAATTGCCACATATAAATTTTGAATCCATTAGAACCTTCTCGAGATCATCCACTCTGCTCAAATCTCAATTGCACCGTCTAAACTAACCGAACGACTTGTGTCCTATTAACACAACAACACCCAAAGAATTAACCCCGCCTTAATGTAACCGAGTAAATTACCACTCCATGCGCACTACATCTATCACGAATAACAACTCAAATCATTCCATGATTTCCATATACCCATAAAGTGTAATATAACCCGTATCCTAAAATTTCCTTACTCAAGTCACCCTCGATCTCAACCTCTGTAAGTGATAACTGATTCACAAGTATGCCTAAAATAGAAACTAGTGCAACACATAACCATGCAATCAAATCGTCGATCAAAAATGCCTCCACTTGGCTCAAAATCCATAAAATAAAATATTCAATAACTTACGATACCCATACTCTATTAGTGCCATAATCCCGCATTGAAATTCAACAAAATCCTTTATAAGCTCATGCAACACAAACCATAAAATACCTCAAATCATCCGCTAAGCTCACATTCATCCTCGTGACAACAACAACAACAACAACAACAACCCAGTATAATCCCACTAGTGGGGTCTGGGGAGGGTAGTGTGTACGCAGACCTTACCCCTACCCTGGGGTAGAGAGGCTGTTTCCAAATGACCCCCAGCATCCTTCCCTCCAAGAACTCCCGACCTTGCTCTTAGGGTGACTCGAACTCACAACCTCTTGGTTGGAAGTGGAGGGTGCTTACCATCAGAGCAACCCACCTTGTCATTTGGAACCAAACTCAAATCGCAACACATATAACCCACTGATAGAAAGAAACTCTCCACACAACATCATAAGGATCATACATCCATAGACCACCCTGTAGGAGATAACCTATCTACTTAGCCTCAAATTAGAATTTCACTACTCCCTATCATGGCCACAACCATCATGTAGTCACTTAATCTTCCTGAGTCTAAACTCGTCAAAAAGACTTAGGAAACCACCTGACCCATAACTGGACAACATGAAAGATCCTTCAACACGATCATAACTCGAGAATGTACAACACATCAAGACAAAAATCAAGTATCCAATAGTCCTTTTCACATCCCAAGGAACCCTTCTTATCAAATCAAAGCCATTGGAACACATCCCACAGTCACCTCATATTCATCATATAGCTATCCAATCACTCACCAAGCCATAAATCCTGCTACTAGGGATACTACTGGACATATAAGCCCCAAAGCACATGTTTACACCACTAAAACCATCATGCCCAAGTTGTGATCAAAACCCGGCCACAAGTCCTCCAGACTAGCCCACCACCAAAACACAAAAACATATCTCGTACCTCGTCCATGGAATCATAAGCTATTGATGCATAGCTGATATCGAGCACTCACATAACATGCAGGTGAGTGGAAGAAATTTAAAGAGATATTCTTCGAGCTGAATCAATGCCGCACGTTGAGGAAAGAAAGATGGAAAGTTTATTCCAGATGCCCTGTAGCCTCTCTAAGATAGGTATGGACGGTATCATACCGACCCACAAGACTCTACTAGATATTTGCTCATGACTCGTATAACCTATGAACCCAGAGATGAGATACCAACTTGTCACGACCAAAAATCCAGCCAATCGTGATGACACCAAACCCAACCCGCTCGGTAAGCCGAATGATAGGCAACCCAACTCAAATAGGATAAACAGTTCAATAAATGGAATAACTGACCTTTCGATACAAATTCCCAAGGATTGGTAGTACAAGTCATGAGCTTCTAAGACTTAGAATTTACAAGGATGATACGAAATAAATACATCATCTGTTCGAAATATACATAAACATATTTATAAATATAAAGCTACTAAGAACAATAGATAGCTATAACCGGAACGCATGTACATATTCAATGGCAACTCCCGCCATACACAACAACACCGGCTCCAAAATTTGCACGTAAGGTGTAGAAGTGTAGTATGAGTACAACCGACCCAATATACTCAATATGTAACAAACCTAAACTTAGGTTGAAAGTAGTGACGAGCTCGAAAGAAGGTCAGTGTCCCACACCAATAGCCAATATTAATAAATAATAATATAATGAAGGCGGTACAAGTGATAGCTCAAAATATATGATGCTCAACTCGCTCACAGTTACCTAAAAGTAGACATGCTTTCCGAGTATATCAGTCAAGCCTAGATATTACAACTGCAAATCAACTAAACATGAGTTTATCTGTAGAACTGTATTTCCAATTCACAAGACTAGATAAGAATTTTCGTTTACCAGTTAGCATGAGGAATATACGTATTTATGCCTACATGTCAATATACTTGTCAAGTCATCAATTACCATATACCATCTAGCATGAGAAATATACATCTCTATGCCTGCATGTCAAATGTACATGTCAAATCATGAATGTTACAATACCGTCTAGCATGAGGAAAAATACATCTCTATGCTAACATGCTAAGCATGCATGTCAAATGAATGATTTCACAATGATATACCCAGGTACTCTCACCCTTAACATACTCAAGCTGTCTGTTTCAAATGGCCACTTCATCACACACACAAAAAAAAATAAATCACTCAACACTGCACGGGTGCCTGGCTCATAAGCCCCTCACCAAAGCACATGTGTGTGTGTTTATATAT
>AWOL01S0058018.1:4818-43179 GCA_000715115.1 Nicotiana otophora | reverse complement strand
GATACTGGCCACGTGAACACGATGACCACAGACACCAACGATCCGCGAATGCGACATAGCTTACGCTAACATGTTGAAGAAGTCCCCAGCTCCCAACTCTCAGCTCAGCTCTATGCGAACGCGATGCCAGTTATGCGAACGCAAACAACAACCAATACAAACCTACACGAACATGTTCTTAATGTCACGAACATGAAGAAACAAAATACCCAGCTCTAGAATTACTCTACGCGATCGTGAGCCTAGGTCCGCGATCGCGATGCTCTGCAGACACACCAGCAATCAGCAATACAAAAACAATCTGAAATGATCTGAACAACGTCCGAAACTCACCCGAGCCTCTCAGAACCCTATATGAACATACCAACAAGTCTCAAAATATAACACGGACTTAATCGAGGCCACAAATCACACACAAAAATATCAAAACCATGAATCGCACCTTAAATCAAACTTAATGAACTTTTGAACTTTCAACTTCCAAAATTTGTGCTAAACCTTATTGAATCAAGTCAGAATGACATCTAATTTTGCACATAAGTTTCAAATGACATAACGAACTTATTCAAAATCCTGAAATAACAATTCGTACCCGATATCATCAAAGTCAATTCCTGGTCAAACTTATGAACTTTTCAAACCTTCAAATTGCTAACTTTTGCCAAATAGTACCGAAACCTTCTAGAGACATTCAAATGCAAATCCGGGCATACGCCCAATTCCAAAATAACCATCTAGACCTAATGGAACCATCAAAACTCCGATCCAAGGTCAAATACATAAAAGTCAAATTTGGTCAACTCTTCCAAGTTAAAGCTTCCTAGTTGAGAATCATTCTTTCAAATCAATCCCGAACACTTGAAAACCAAACACGATGATTCACACAAGTCATAATACATCATATAAAGCTACTCAAGACTTGAAAAATCAAAATGGAAGGCAAATGCTCAAAATGACCGGTTAGATCGTTACCTGCAGCCAGGGAATGGTGTACCCTATATTGGCAATGAAATTAGGGAATGGTATACCTTGCATTTAAGATCATCAACTAAGGAGTGGTATACTCTACGTTGAAAAACACGGCTGGAGATTAGTGTACCCTATACTGGCAAATAGGTGAGGGAGTGGTATACCATGTATTAGTAATGAGATTAGGGAATGGTGTACCATGTATTTAAGGTCATCAACTAGGGAGTGGTGTACCCTACATTGGAAACAACAGCTAGGGATTGTTGTACCCTATATTGGTAAAAAGACTAGGGAATGGCCTATCCTATGTTTAAAACATCAACTAGGGAGTGGTGTACCATATGTTGGAAACAACTAGGGTTAGGTGTACCCTATACTGGCAAAGAAACTAAGGAGTGGCGTACCCTATGTCTAAAAATCATCAACTAGGGAGTGGTGTAACCTATGTTGGAAAACAACTAGGGATTAATGTACTATATATTGGTAAAGAGACTAGGGAGTAGTGTACCCTATGTCTAAAAATCATCAACTAGGAAATGGTGTACCCTACGTTAGAAAATACAACTAGGGATCAATGTACCCTATACTGGTAGAGAGACTAGGGAGTGGTGTATCCTATGTCTAAAATAATCATCAACTAGGGAGTGGTGTACCCTATGTTGGAAAATGCAACTAGGAATTGGTGTACCGTATACTGGTAAAGATACTAGGGAGTGTTGTACCCTATGTATAAAATAATTATCAGTTAGGGAGTGGTGTACCCTACTTTGCACAATACAGTTAGAGACTGGTGTACCCTATACTAGCATGATTTGTAATGCATTTAAAATGTGAGCAAAATGTGGGGACGAATTTTAAGAAGACTTTCCTTTTGCGATTTTTGTGTTGCAGCATTGATTTCAATATCTGCATGGTTTCTTTTTGGTTGTACCTGCTTTTGCGAGGTTGTTCTTATGCATTGTGCATGTTTCATATTTTCAAAGAAAGAATAATTGTTAGTTTGGATTGGTGGTTGGTTTTGTGGCCTTTAGTTCTTCAGTCACTTGATCTCGGCCTATTCTCTACGGATGATGATTCCAACTGCAGTTGATCGTTCCCTGAATACCAATTTGCCTTTATAGCCCAGGGAAACCTTTGGTTTTTTAAAACTTTTTTATGACTGCCGGCCGCGGAGTGGGACTTACCTTTTCAACTTTATTTGCCTTTTTGGGGATTTCAATTTGACTTCTTTTTTTAAAGTTTTAAATTTCAGAGCATTCGCCAATCGTGGATAGTCGGGGTCGACTTGATGCTTTTGCCAAAGTTGGGTGCCTTTTAAATATATCAGCTCGGGTCAAATGAGAGCCCTGTAGTCGGTTTTGCCATCTTTTATTTGCCTTATTTTGGGACAAAGTTAGACCGAAAGTGATTCAAAGAAAACTAAGCAATTAAATCGAGAATGAGTTTAAAAAAGAGGTGTCCCTTTCGGGGAAAGGACATAAGGACTTATCTGGGGAGTACATGCGGACTTCAATGAACATGATATGCCTCTTAGACTAGGTGCCTGATCTGTGTAAACTATCCGATTCTCAGAAATTTATCAAAACTTTTGTCCTGAAATCAAGAAACCATGCTCAGGACTGTGTTGACGCCGTGTTGTTATGGATCCTCTTTTCGATCAGTAGAGCCCTTTTCGGGTTTTCACTAGCTGATCTCTCTTATTTCTCTTCTTGATGTTGCTTTATAGTGCCCTTTATGGGTTTTCACTAAAAAGACTCTCATTTGTTCTTTCTTCTACTCACCATTTCCATTCGGTGCCTGTAAGGGCTTTCACCAATAAGCCTCTCTCATTTTATTTCTATAATTTTGGTGGTGCTATGTCCAAGTAATCGTGGCCTCCAATTCTTGAATATTCTCGTCGAACGGTTGAAATGACTTGAAAGAGATTTGAATAAAAAGAATTTGGATTGAACTACAACTTTGGAACCTTTCGGGCAAAAATATTTTCAATATATCATAACAGGTGCCCCAGTTTTACTTTTGGGGGATGTGGATTTTTGTTTGGTATGACCGAACCCCAGAGTGAGGCTACCTATGTATCCTTTTAGGATCAGGTCGTACGTAGTTCAATTAACAAGAACTTTTGTTTTTGATTTTTTTTTTGTCTTCTTTTTTATTTTACTTTTTCTTTTTCTCCTTTTTTGGTTTAGCACTAGATTCCAAATAGGGTAATCAAAGAAAGCTAACCAACTCAAATGGTTTGCAAAAGGGTTAATGGTGTTTGGGTAGCGAGAATGAAAGACTTCGTCATCTCAATAAGAGAATGTTAACAACGAGTAATGAGTCAAACATAGTACCTTTTAACTGCATCTGCATTAACAGTTGTCCTGAGGACATTTCCTTCAATGTCTCCCAAGTACAATGCTCCTTTATGTAGCACTTTTGTGAGAATGTATGGACCTTTTCAATTTGGGACAAATTTCCCTTTAGCCTCTTCATGATGTGGAAGGATACGTTTCAGAATGCGTTGCCCCACTTCAAACTTCCTGGGCCGCACTTTCTTATTGTAGGCACTGTCCATTCTTTATTGGTACAACTGCCCATGACAAACTATGACCAATTGATTTTCATCAATCAAAATCAATTTTTCCAACCGGGTTTTGACCCATACTTCATCCTGAATCTCGACTTCAATAATGATCCTAAGAGAGGTAATTTAACTTCTGTTGGTATCACAGTGTTAGTGCCATAAACCAATAAGTAGGGGGTGTCCCCAACCAATGTACGCACGGTTGTGGGATATCCCAATAATGAAAAAGGCAGCTTTTCATGCCACTGTCTGGAACCTTGGACCATTTTCCTAAGGATATTTTTAATGTTCTTGTTTGTGGCTTTAACGACTCCATTGGCTTTGGGCCGATAAGTGGTAGAGTTGCGATGCATAATTTTGAACTGCTTGCATACCTCTCCCCTCAAATGGTTGTTCAGATTTGTGGCATTATCAGTAATTATAGTTTTAGGGATACCAAAACAGGGAATTCACAAAGTCTACTACTGCTTTCTTGGTGACATCTTTGAAGGTAACTGCTTCGACCCATTCTGTGAAATAATCAATGGCAACCAAGATGAATCTGTGACCATTTGAAGCTTTCGGCTCGATTGGCCCAATAACATCCATGCCATAGGCGACAGAATGCCAAGGCGCTGACATGGGATGCAACTCTAAAGGTGGCGAGTGAATCATATCACTATGTATCTGACACTGATGACACATGCGGACACAACTGAAATAATCTTTTTCCATAGTCATCCAATAATAATCGCTCAGAGTATTTTCTTTGCAAAGACGTACCCGTTCATATGGGGAACACATACTCCTAAATGTACCTCATTCATGAACCGATCATCTTCTCGAGAGTCCACACATATTAACAGATTCGGATATGTAGTTCTTTTGTACATGATTTCTCCACTTAGAAAGAAACTGATGGCAAGTCTTATGGTAGTTCTTTTTTGATCCGCACTGGCTTGTTCGGGATATTATCTTATTTTTAGAAACCTTTTGATATCGTGATACCATGGCTCGTTATCCTGTTCTATTTCAACTTTATTGCAATAGTCGTTCCTTTCTCATATTTGAATTTCCAACAGGTCAATATGAGTATTACCCAAGTACGGAAGCATTAAAGTCAAAGTAGCTATTGCATCTTCTAGATCATTATAGAATCGAGGAATGTACCTGAACTCAACAGACTTAAACCGTTTACTGAGGTCTTCCATATGTTGTCTATATCGGATGAGCTTGATGTCCCGAGTTTCCCACTCACCTTGGGCTTGCCGAATAATCAAGTTAGAATCTCCTATGATCAATAACTCTTGCACATCCAGATCAATTGCCGTGTTCATGCCCATTATGCAAACCTTATATTTTGTGGTGTTGTTTGTGCAAAAGAACACGAAGTTGGGTTGTGGCCGGATTGTGCTGACCAGTGGGCGAAATGCGAATAACTCCAATTCCTGTACCTTTTGCGTTTACAGCCCCATCAAAGAAAATTGTCCAAGCATTGCAGTTTTCTAGAAATACTTCAACTGAATTTACTTGCTCTTCCAGAAAGTAAGTGTTCAAGGGCTGATATTCATCATCAATCGGGTTTTCAGTGAGATGATCCGCCAAGGCTTGGGCTTTCATTGCAGTACGAGTGACATAGACAATGTCAAACTTAGTGAGCAGGATTTTCAACTTCGCTAATCTTCCAGTGGGCATCGGCTTCTAGAATATATATTTCAGAGGATCCATTCTGGTTTTGAGGTATGTTGTGTAAGCTAGAAGGTAATGTCTTAGCTTCGGAGCGATCCAAGTTAGGGGGCAACAGGTTCTTTCCAAAAGCGTGTATTTGACCTCATAACTGGGGAACTTCTTGCTCAGATAATAGATTGCCAGTTCATTTTTCCCGGTTACATCATGTTACCCCATAACACAGCTAAAGAATTTTCTAAGACCGTTAAGTACAAGAAAAAAGGTCTTCCCGGCTCGGGTGGAACCAACACAAGCGGATTTGATAGATATTCTTTGATATTATCAAAAGCTTCCTAACATTCATCCGTCCATTTAACTATTGCAACTTTCTTCTAAAGCTTAATTATGGGTTCACAAGTTGTAGTAAGCTGAGAAATGAACCTGCTGATGTAGTTGAATCTCCTGAGCAGGATCATAACCTCTTTCTTGCTCTTTGGGGGTGGAAGATCTCGAATGGATTTTATCATTGATGGGTCCAATTCGATGCCCCTCCGACTGACAATGGATCTTAAATGTTTCCCAGACGAAACTCTAAATGCACATTTAGCAGGGTTCAATTCCAAGTCGTACATGCGCAAACTCTCGAAGAACTTTATCAAATCCCGCACATGGTCTTCTTGAGTTCTTGACTTGATAATCACATTATCCTCATATAAGTTGGTCGGGCATTCTTTAGACCAAACGACATAACCCTGTAATAGTATGTGCTCTATGGTATGGTAAAAACTGTCTTTTCTGTATCCTCTCCATCCATCATAACTTGGTGATACCCAAAATAACAATCCACAAAAGACTGTATCTCATGTTTGGCACAATAATCGACGTGGATATGGATTTTTGGCAAGGGGAAGTTATCTTTGGGACATGCTTTGTTCAAATCCCGGTAATCAACACAGACTCGGGTTTTTCCATCTTTCTTTGGCACTAGTACCACGTTGGCTAACCACGTGGTGTATTGGACAACTCAGATCACATTAGCTTTCAACTGTTTTGTGATCTCTTCCTTTATCTTATCACTATTTCCAGTTTTGAAATTCCTTTGCTTCTGTTGGACATGTGAAAAATTAGGAAAAGTAGGTAGTTTGGGCACCACCAAATCAACACTCAGTCCTAGCATATCATCATACGACTGTGAAAACACATCTTTGAACTCAAATAACAGTTGGATCAGGGCATCCATAGTTTTCTGATCTATATGGATGCTTATCTTTGTTTCCCTGACGTCTTCTGAGTTTTCCAAATTAATTGGCTCGGTTTCATTTAAGTTCGGCTTAGGCTTATTCTCAAATTACTCCAGTTCTATGTTTATTTCCCTAAAAGCCTCATATTCATCATATTCCGCTTCATGATTTATTATTTCGCAGTTAGACAATATTTTAGAATTTGAGCATGAATTTTGCAAGCATGTCATGTTATTAAAGTTCACATTAATAGAAATGAAAAGAAGATAAGACAAATAACAAAATCAGGAAAAGACAAAAGACATTTATGGATGATGAAATATTTATTTCATTTCATTGAATTGGAAATATAAAAGGGTTAACATCAGAAAGTAAATACAGCAAAATAAAAACATTTGGATTACACCTTAAAATAACCCGAAATGCAGAAAAAACAGCAAGACTGACTACCGGGATTTCTGTCTGACAGGGAATAGGGTAGCCTCTTAATTCTTGAGCTTGAAATCAGGTACCATGTATTGCACCTCGGCACGGCTCGTGCCTTCCCTAGGCTGGACCATGTTTGACTTATACAACATCCTTTTCATAGCTCCACAAATCTCGTCTATTTCCTGCAGCATGAAGGCATGTTCTTCTTCATCATCATACCTTGATTTAACGAAGGACTGAGAGAGATATGGGATGGGATTTAACAGGACATATCCATTTTCTTTGTGTTCCTTGGCCCATTTCTTATCAGCTGGCATGGGCAAGAAGCCTTACCCGAATGTTTTCTCATTCTTGACTGGGGAGATGGGCTCAGTGATTCCCTGCAAAGATGCCCCAACCCTTTTCTGGGCTTGTACTCATTTTTGATCATCTGAGTGGCGACCATAACTGATGCATTGGATAGACAAAGCTAAGGAAGCGGTGTCCCCTCTTCAAATTGGTCAGCGACCACAATTTCAAAGGCCCGGTAGGCAATATGTTCACTACCTTCTCTATCTTCAAGTCATGGCATTGAAGGGTCCTAATAAATTGATTGCTCATCCTCTCCGTGAACAGCCATTTTCTGATTGTCGTATTCAAATTTGACCATCTGATGGAGTGTAGAGGGAATAGCTCCGGTAGTGTGGATCCAAGGTCCGTCGAGAAGAAAATTGTAAGATGTCTCCACGTCCAACACTTGAAAAGTTAATTCAAAATCCACTGGGCCGATTGTCAACACCAAACCAATTTCCCAAATAGTGTACCTCTTGATATCAAAAGCTCGAACATAGACATTATTGGCACGGATCCATTCCGTACCGATTTCCAATCTTTGGAGTGTTGATAGAGGAAAAATATCTACTCTGAAGCCATACTCCAGTGTAACCCTTTTCACATAATAACCTTCGCACTTGACAGTCAAATGAAGGGCTTTGTTGTGTGCTGCTCCCTCAACGGGCATTTCATTACTGCTAAAAGATATTTTATTTACTTTAAATAATCTTTGAACCATCCTCTCCAATTGTTCCACAGTCGTCTCCTTTGGCACGTAAGCCTCATTCAGAGTCTTGAGCAATACCTTTCGGTGTTTGTCCAAACTCAAAAACAAAGACAAGAGTGATATCTGCGAGGGGGTCTTTCAGAGTTGATCGACTATTGAATACTCCGAAGCTTCCATTTTCTTGAAGAACTTTTCAGTTTCTTCATTGCTAATAGGTTTCTTTGGCAGCATTTGATTATCCCAGTTTTTCTTGGCTTTTCTCAACTCGTCTGGGGTATAGTACCTCCACACTGGTCATTTCTTTAACCTCTCCCGCAATTTCTTTTCCCTTTTAAGTACCAACAATTTTATTGTGGTTCTAGAGGACTGCCTTAGTATCTTTCACTTGACTTTGTGGTGCGGGGCTGATAACCACGGGCTCAGTCAGCCTTGGTGGCATTCTCGGCCCCCGCGCCACTTGTGGTGGTCCTCTTGGTACATACAACTTGGGTACGTTTAGTGTAAGAATTCTCTCATCAACTTTCTTTGGGATATTCAGGACAAACTGCTCTTTCCCTGATATTTTCGAGACATAGAGAACCAATTTCTTTTCCTGTGCAGGATCAATTATGGTTTCAATGTCCCGAGGGACCGGAGTTTCTTTCTTTTCATGATTTGTGACTACTTTAGGTTTCACCTCAGATGTAGCGATGGCAACAATGGCTTTCAGCACTAGGTTAGACTCTCGATTATAACAGATTATCCCGATGAGTTGCCTATTTTTGTGAGCGGGCAATGGGTTGTTAGTTAAATTAGGGTCTCTTCTTCCCTAAGAACTATTCTTTTGGCCTCAATCAAATCTTGTATTACCCTCTTGAGGTTCCAACAGTCTTCTGTGTCATCGTCCACCACCCCATATGATACTCGCATCTAGCATCGGCCAAGTATGAAAGGACTCGAGATTTGGCCAATTCGGAGCCATGGGTTGTAACAGACCCAACCCGATCAACTTCTATAATAGACTTTAGTATGATTCACCAATAGGGGTGAACTGGTTTCTCGTGAGGGGGCTCCCTTGGACGGGGGTTGTATTAGGGTATATTTTATTAAGGACGGGGATTATATGGATCTTGGTAGGGGCATTCATTTCTGGGAGGTGGATCTTTGTTTGGTGGGTAATATTTTGTCGTGTATAGGGTTGTGCATTCATCACCACATAATAGGGTAGTGCCACAATATAAATAACATCATGATGAGGGTAGTAATGTTGTGGGGTTCTGGGAGGCATATATGATTGGTTAAAAAATCTTCGAGGCCCTCTCGAACTCGAAGCCATTATGGCTCCCTCTTCTCTCTTCTTTCTGTTTTCCATACCCCCCGAACCGTTTTGAATAGCCTGCGATGTGGCTTTGAGGGTGGCCCGACTTAAGATTCTACCGGTTATTTAACCATTCTCTACCATCTCCCCGATTTTGATGACCTCGGCAAATGGCTTCCCCATGGACGACATCATATTTTCGAAATGATCTGGTTCTTAGGCTTGTAAAAACACCGTAATTATCTCGGCCCCATCCATCAGAGGCTTTACCCTTGCGGCCTGCTCTCTGCAGTTAATTGCGTATTCACGGAAACTTCTATGGGTTTCTTCTTTAAGTTGGACAAGGAGTTTCTGCTAGGCGCAATGTCCACATTGTATTGGAACTGGCGGACGAAATCCCGAGCTAAATCATCCCATGCGTGCCAAATGGGAAAGTTTCCTGATCCATATACCATTCAAAAGCTATTCTGGTGAGGCATTTTCCGAAATGGGCCATCAGTAGCTCTTCTTTCCCGCAAAATCCCCTCAACTAGTTACGACACCATTTCAGGTGAGCGATCGAGTCTCTGTGCCTGTCATACATTTCAAAGTTGGGGTTTTAAAGCCAGCTAGCAAATGTACATGAGGGGACACAAATAGATCAGAATAAGAGACACTCTTCTGGCCGCTTAGGCCTTGCATATTCTTTAAGCTTTGCCCGAGACTCTTCATTTTCCAAGCCATTTCTTTCTGCTTGAGTTTCTTGATAGCTTTTTCTTGCTAAATTATAAAGTCTTATTGAAAAGGTTGAGTGAATGAATCTGGGGCAACATATGTGATTTATGGTAGAATGTATGGACCCAGGAAAGTGAAGGTTGGAGGTTCGGTGTATGGCCTAGGTATGTTTGGTTGTGGTGTAGTGAAGGTGGGTGCTGTGGAGAAAACTACCGGTAGTACCCTTAAAACCGGCGCCTGGGGACGAATCACAGAAGGCATTCCGAGACCATTGTTTGGCATGGAAGTGTACCTGTATGGATTAAACAGGTTCATCATAGGGATATTAGTGGCCCCTCCCATTCTGGGAATTAGTTCTGGAAATACAAGGATGGCGCTTGGAGGTTCTTTCCCATTAGTCCATGCATCCAGCATCTCCATCACGCGGAGGCGCAACATTCGGTTTTCCTCGGCTACAATCAACTCTATCGGAATAGCTGGTGTTGGGCTATCCTTAGGGTTGATGAATGGCAGATTGCTCTCAGAAGCCATTGATACCTTTCCTTTTGAGAGGTTAAAGTACAGATGGGAAGCTAGAATACCACAAAACCAACCACCAAAAAATAGAACCTGACTTTGAGCACACACAACAAACTGGTTAGTTCAGAGCATTTTACAGATAGGAAAGCGCACGTTGGGATGCAATGCACCAAGCAGTTAAAACTCTTCTATTATGTGTTTGAGCGGTTGCATGTCTCATCCCGACATTCATTTCTTCATCTTTATTCTATATCTCTTTTCTTTCATTTCAAACACTCTTTTGGGTTTTATCGCTCACTATTATTCTCTTTTTGCTTACTTTTGACTTAGTTTATTTATGGCTTTGATCGCATCCAGTGGGAATTGTCTACGTATCTTGATGACGCATAAATCAGATCATTATGCAGTTCAGAAAAATAAAGGGAAAGTAAAAGCAAATAATTTTTGGATTTTAAATATTTCATTAAATAAAATATTTTTGGGATTTTCATTACAAAGACTCGAAAACATCAACAACTGACTTTGAAAAGAAAATACAGACTCAATCATGAGAAAATAACAATAGACTCAACATGGACAATGAACAATATACTTTAAATAAGAAAGTAAACTACATACTCGATAATAAAAAACAACTGATACAATGGAAAAACCAACTCTAAAACTCCAATCAGGGTCCCGGGTGACATCAGTTAGTCACTGCGTAGGCATGGCCCCAATCTCAGCATGAAGGACTTTCGAATCGGCCATGACCTTGCGAGCAAAAGCCAACACCGTGTCGAAGAACATATCTTTGGTCATATCTTCAGATTTATTGCATTTCCTAGCGGTGTAGTCAGCTATTTCCCGGATCTTAAACTTTATGATTGTCTGATTTTGGCACATTAGTCTAATCTGCTCTTTCCGGGCTTCTACTAACAAGAAGGCATGATCCCTCTGGTTTTGTAGGTTTATTGAATTCCTCTCCAATTGGTTCAAAACGTTGTAACAATGTTCCCTTGCTATCTTGAAATATTTAACTTATTGGCCCATTTTGTTTAAAAGAATGACCAACTCTTTACTTAAACCCGCGATCTCTTCATCGTAGTTTTGCTTTGCTTGGCGGGCTAATATTATGCGGTTCTCTAAATCTTCTCCCAACTGGACTACCTTTGCCCGAGCCTTTGCCAATTCTTTTTTGATTTTTGTTAGATTGGATGCATAATCATACATTTTTTGCCTCAGGTTGACAATGATACTTTGATCTCTTTCACTCCTTATGGGTGTCTCTGATGCTATTTTCATTTCTCGTAATTGGACTAGGAGGGCCTCATTTTCACGAGCTAACATTTTCTTTTCTCCCTCATCCTCAGTAGCTTGCAAGTAACTTTCACACTTAAGGACTCTCACTTGATATGTTAATATACTGATGGTGGTCCGATATTCTTCCTCTTTTCCACTCAAGCCTACTGCCCTTGCGCTCTATCAATAAACTCCTCGATATGGGTTGCTCTGATGGTAAGCACCCTCCACTTCCAACCAAGAGGTTGTGAGTTCGAGTCACCCCAAGAGCAAGGTGGGGAATTCTTGGAGGGAAGGATGCCGAGGGTCATTTGGAAACAGCCTCTCTACCCCAGGGTAGGGGTAAGGTCTGCGTACACACTACCCTCCCCAGACCCCACTAGTGGGATTATACTGGGTTGTTGTTGTTGTTGTTGTTGTAGCAGGTCTTTCAGACTACGTTTTCAGGGAACTGAGCTTCAGGATGTAATTCGACCATATGAACACTAAGGTCCTCATCTTTAGGAACTAGCTAGCACCTCCCCAACTGTCTCAATCCCGATACAGAGCGTATGGCTGAATACTGCGAAGACCCATCAAGAGCAAAATAGAGACCACTAGATTACATATGAATGATCTCATCAATAGAAAGTCAACCCAAAGTCCATTTTATCTGATGCGCGGTCAACGAACGAAGACAAGTGATCCAAGCCCTGACCGCCTCCGACATCACAAAACTAGTCACCCTCGTTCCAAATGCTCTGATGCAAAAGCTCCCGGTAGCACCGTATTTCATGTATCTGGGACAGTGATGAAGGTGCTCTATCATCCACATCTGTAGCAACAGGTTGCATCCCTAAAAAACACTTGGTTCTGGCCTTGCAAGACGTTAAGGCTCAGAATATATCTGATACAATCATGGGTATGAGGGTACTTTTGGCTTGGATGGTCAGAACATGGACAACTCCGACTAGGCATAGATTGATGTTCTTATCCTCTATTGGGAATACCAAGCTGCCTAAAAATTCCACTATGAAGGCAAAACACTTATGTATGTACCACTTGGCCCCTGTTGCCTTTGCTGTAAAGCCCACTTTCTGGGTTCTCAAAATCCCTTTGGGTACCTGTAACGCTGGTACAAAAACTGAAAAAAGCAAAATCCACCTGCCAGATCCACAGTCTTAATCTGCCTATTTGTTTTTAGGAGATCCAAAAACTTGTGGGGAGTGATGGTCCTTGGGGATACTAGATACTTATGCCTTAACCCTTCCATACTTCCAGCATGACCGGTTGTCTCCTCCAGAGTAGGTGTCAGCTCAAAATTTGAGAAGTGAAACACATTGTGAGCTGGGTCCCAGAACGACACTAGTGCCTCTATCAAGTCACTTCTAGACTGAATATTTAACAGTCTGGTGAGCGCCCCCAAATACTGATTAACTCATTCGCGTCCTTCTTTCCCTAAATCCTCCTACCACNATCAAGTCACTTCTAGACTGAATATTTAACAGTCTGGTGAGCGCCCCCAAATACTGATTAACTCGTTCGCGTCATTCTTTCCCTAAATCCTCCTACCATATGTGGAGTGACAATGGGATCGCATCCATAACTCTCAAAGGTAAGGTTTGGACAGTTCTCGTTCTGCACTTTTTAAAGGACAAAACAGGGTTAAAAAGAGTGAAATTGTATAAAAAATAATCATAGAAAACATCAATTTTGCAAACGTCAAGACAAAACAAAAANGTGGGTTGCTCTGATGGTAAGCACCCTCCACTTCCAACCAAGAGGTTGTGAGTTCGAGTCACCCCAAGAGCAAGGTGGGGAGTTCTTGGAGGGAAGGATGCCGAGGGTCATTTGGAAACAGCCTCTCTACCCCAGGGTAGGGGTAAGGTCTGCGTACACACTACCCTCCCCAGACCCCACTAGTGGGATTATACTGGGTTGTTGTTGTTGTTGTTGTTGTAGCAGGTCTTTCAGACTACGTTTTCAGGGAACTGAGCTTCAGGATGTAATTCGACCATATGAACACTAAGGTCCTCATCTTTAGGAACTAGCTAGCACCTCCCCAACTGTCTCAATCCCGATACAGAGCGTATGGCTGAATACTGCGAAGACCCATCAAGAGCAAAATAGAGACCACTAGATTACATATGAATGATCTCATCAATAGAAAGTCAACCCAAAGTCCATTTTATCTGATGCGCGGTCAACGAACGAAGACAAGTGATCCAAGCCCTGACCGCCTCCGACATCACAAAACTAGTCACCCTCGTTCCAAATGCTCTGATGCAAAAGCTCCCGGTAGCACCGTATTTCATGTATCTGGGACAGTGATGAAGGTGCTCTATCATCCACATCTGTAGCAACAGGTTGCATCCCTAAAAAACACTTGGTTCTGGCCTTGCAAGACGTTAAGGCTCAGAATATATCTGATACAATCATGGGTATGAGGGTACTTTTGGCTTGGATGGTCAGAACATGGACAACTCCGACTAGGCATAGATTGATGTTCTTATCCTCTATTGGGAATACCAAGCTGCCTAAAAATTCCACTATGAAGGCAAAACACTTATGTATGTACCACTTGGCCCCTGTTGCCTTTGCTGTAAAGCCCACTTTCTGGGTTCTCAAAATCCCTTTGGGTACCTGTAACGCTGGTACAAAAACTGAAAAAAGCAAAATCCACCTGCCAGATCCACAGTCTTAATCTGCCTATTTGTTTTTAGGAGATCCAAAAACTTGTGGGGAGTGATGGTCCTTGGGGATACTAGATACTTATGCCTTAACCCTTCCATACTTCCAGCATGACCGGTTGTCTCCTCCAGAGTAGGTGTCAGCTCAAAATTTGAGAAGTGAAACACATTGTGAGCTGGGTCCCAGAACGACACTAGTGCCTCTATCAAGTCACTTCTAGACTGAATATTTAACAGTCTGGTGAGCGCCCCCAAATACTGATTAACTCGTTCGCGTCATTCTTTCCCTAAATCCTCCTACCATATGTGGAGTGACAATGGGATCGCATCCATAACTCTCAAAGGTAAGGTTTGGACAGTTCTCGTTCTGCACTTTTTAAAGGACAAAACAGGGTTAAAAAGAGTGAAATTGTATAAAAAATAATCATAGAAAACATCAATTTTGCAAACGTCAAGACAAAACAAAAATGGCTACTGTTGCAAATACAACCCTTCAACACTTCAGGAGGAAGCTTTTAGGATTGCGCTTGCTAAGTGGCATAAATTTGAGAAAAAGGACCAAATATGGCTATTTTTGTAAATACAGACATTTAGCGTCCCGAAGGAACATTTCAGTTTGTTTGGACAAAAGCAGCGTCCCACTTTATTTTGAAAATGTTTGACTGCATTTCTCATTTTTGTTATTTTTGCAAAATGCGGGGCCGAACCCGAACCTGATGAAGGTTACCTATGTATCTCACATCCGATAAGAATTAGACCCGCATAGTTCGGTGAGTTTTGTTAAAACAAGGGGAGCATGACATTTGAAAATTTGGCTTATTTATAACAACCTTTTTAAAAATTTGGCATAGTTTTGGGATTATTCAAATATCGAAATTTTTGAAAACCGAGTGAATTTTCTCTCTCCTACCCCTCTCTCGTAATTTTTCTTGATTTTCTTTCCATATTCTATAAGCCGGTCAACATGCAAGCTAAAATAAATAAATGCACAAGTAGCACGTAAGATGAATCCGGATGATCTTTTAATATTAGGTATACCTGTTCTAGACGGACCCAACCTCTGTGTTGAGTCCCTAAAGTCAAATGAACTTGATGCAAATAAATGTATCTACTAGGGATCCGGCATGAGGCTATGTTCTTCTTGATTTAAACCTTAAAAGGTGTGAAATTCTAGACCTAGCTTATCCGAGCGGACAATTGTAAGGCCCCATAAAAGTTTACCTAGAACCTAGGGTTTCGCCGCGCGTTATGCGACCACATAGACGTTCTGTGGGCCGCATAACGGCCACAGACCTGAATAGGCCTACCTAGTTTTGGGACCATTTTTGCGGTCCCCTTTGTGGACCACATGTTTATTTTGCGGTCTAGTCTGCGATTGCAGACCCGATTTTGTAGGCTTAAGTTTAGAAACATTTACCCGACCACATTTTTATAAAACGACTTTGGGGGTCATTTGGACTGGTTTAAATGGTTATTTTAGAGAGAGGGGAGTATCTTAGAGAGAGAGAAGGAACCCCCAACCCCCTTTGATCATCAAGTTCTTGCTAAAGCCTTGAAATTCTACAAGGATAACTCACAAGGTCTTAATCTAAAGAGGTAAGGTTCCATACCCTAGTCTCCAATTTCTAGTTTGGGCAGAAGTTGATTTATGGGGAGTGTGATTCTTGGGTATGGGAGTTGTTATTGATGCATGCATGTACCAATAAGGATGGTGGGAAGGTCATTGAACTAATAGGGGTAAACTCTTGGTGCTAAATTGGTTGTGGGGTGAAGGAAATCTTGTAGAAAAATTGAGAGATTAATTTATTAATTCGTCCTTTTCTACACTCATCTAGAAATTAATTGAAAGATTCCCTAAATCTATTCCCCCAACTACGCCCAAGAACCTCTGTTATTTACCATCCATTTGCACCCTAAGCCTAGGACAAATGGCTTTCAATATCAAGCTTCAATCCAACTAAAGAACATAACAAACTCAAAATGAAATAATAATAAAAAAAGATAGAAAAACTCAAAAACAAGACTAAACCATTGAAACAATTATTATGTGACCATAGAAACTGGTTAAATCCAACAGATAATGATGAACACAACATGCTTATTAATTACCAAAACATTTGATCTCTATAAGAAATCCTGAGGTGTTCAATCTTGAAAATAGGAAGCTAATTGCGAATTTGAGAAACTAAATAGCCTATTGTAAAAATTAACATCAAACAAGTTGAGCACCAAACATGCTTTCTTGACAGAGATAGAGTAAAAGAGAGACAGGAATGAGGATGCAACTGAAACTTAAAGAAACGAGATGAGAATCATACATATTGGACTTGGACAAATCAAAGAAACAAAAATGGAGCAATTGGAGAGAAAACTCGCCAGTCAACGGGATTTGACCGGATTCTGGTGGCTATAAAATGAACCAAAACTAACGTCCATCGATTGCTCTCATCAAGAGAAATCAATTAACGTAGGTTTCAAGTTCAAACGGGCCAAACTCGAAGAGAAATCAAAAAAGAGGCAAAGTTTTTTGAAATTCCTAGATTTACTAAACGGCGAGATTGAAGGGTTTTAGGAGAGATGGACTGGAGATTGGGAATAAGAAGGGTGATAATTTAGGGTGGTTTGGATGTGGCCCGCCATCGTGGGCGATTTTCGATTGTGCCTTTGGCCGGAGAGACGGGAAGAGAGTGTTTGAGAGGTCTTTGGGGTAGGGGTCTGTTAGGACATTTCTAAGGGGAAGACTGATGAGTTCTGAACCGTCAGATCAAAAGCGGAGAAGAATTCAACACCAAAACGGTGTCGTTCAGTATTTGATAATGGCATAGACTGGGTAATGGGATTGGGTTGGGGCGGTGATGAGAGGTAATTGGGCCATCCAATTTGGCCCAATTCAGATATAACATGAGCCGCCCTTTCTTTTTTGTTTTAAGCTTAGCTATAACCCAAATTTACACAATTGGCCTACTTATCTAGTTTGACCAATAGTAAACTACTTAAATGGCGAATTAACAAATTAATGAATTAATTAAACCTAAAAATGCAAGGGATGATCAATGTAACCCCCCATTTTTTGTGATTTTTGTATTTAGTCAATGCATTTAACAATATAATTAAACCCTAAAAATGCAACGGATGAATGATAAAAATATTTTTGATATTTTTATAATTTTAAAATGTTCTTAGTAATACAAAATGCAAATGATCTATTAAAGCTAAAATGCAATCAAATGAAATAACCAAAAATCCTAAAATTCTATAAAACACTTTTGGTCGTCTGACCCACATTTACTAAAAGCTATTAAAGATAAAATGCAATCAAATGATCTATTAAAGTTAAAACGGCAAAGGGCCAAATATACCCCTGTACTTTTTAAAAAGGTTTAAATATACTCTTCGTTATACTATGAGTCCAAATATACCCATACTGCTATACTTTGGGTTCAAATATACCCCTCATTTAAACGGAGGGACACATGTCATACTCCTATTGGCCAATTTTAAATATCTCCTAATTAATTAAAAAGACACATATTCATACCCGAAATATTTGTAAAAATTACTTTTAAAAAACTGAATTTGTATTTTTTTTTTTGTAAAAATTGAAAAAAATAATTCAACAAAATATTATTTTTCCAGTTTTTACAAAAACAATTGCTTTAAAAAATCTGAAAATCTGAAAATATTTTTTGTACAAAGTGAAAAAAAAGATTTTGTTTTAAAAACTGAAAAAAAGACTTTCCTAAAGTAGTGGACTACAAGTGCATTAGTTTTAAAAACAAACAAAAATTTTTTGTTGATTTTTTTTCTGTTTTTACAAAAAAAATTCAACAAAATATTGTTTTTCTAGTTTTTACAAAAAATAATTGCTTTTAAAAAAACTAAAAATATTGTTTTGTAAAAACTGAAAAAAAATATTTTGTTGAATTTTTTTTTTCCAGTTTTTACAAAATAAATATTTTTCAGTTTTTTCAGTTTTTTAAAGAAATTTTTACAAATATTTCGGGTATGAATATGTGTACTTGTGACTGAACAGAGATTTTGAGTATTTGTACATACACACAGATAGTCCTTTCAGTATCTTACACATGTTCACATTAATATTCTGTACTTATTGGATTATATGAAATTGTATAGGTTATAGTAGATATATGAGTAATTGTATACATACACATAGATAGTTCTTTCAGTATCTTACACATGTTCACATTATTGTTCTGTACTTGTTGGATTATATGAAGTTGTACAGGTTTATTATCTGATTATCTGCATATCATCTTATATGTTATACCTGTGACTACAGAGAGATTTGAGTAATTGTACACACACAAAGAGATAGTTCTTTCGGTATCTTACACATGTTCACATTACTGTTCTGTACTTGTTAGATTATATGAAATTGTACATGTTATAACAAGCATCATTTATAATTCCTGTTTTCTTTTACCTCGTTGTGGTTAGTTAAGATATTTATCGAGTACATTGGATCGGTTGTACTCATACTATATTATGTACTTAATTATGGAGACCCAGTTGTGGGGACCAGTTACCAGCAGTAGGCTTGCTTGTTGGACTATCTTCGAGAGGCGAGGTGGAGCTGCATCCTTGATCGCAGTTTTAACTTGTCTTTCCCTTACATACTGTTTTACAGTTCAAATAGTGTTATTATTGTTCAGTTTCAGACTTGTAGATCTCATGACTCTGTATTTACTAGTTCTGGGCGATTTACCTTGTATTAGCAGTATTTGGTTATATTGAGATTTCAGACTTATGCTATTTCTATAAGTTCCGTTCTTCTGTTTCCTTTAATTTTATGTTCCGGCTTATCTAGCCGTTGTGTTAAGTGCCCTCATGACGGGTTGGAATTTCGGATCGTAACATTAACAAGTGTTTCACGTTTTCATAGTTATATGTTTGGAAAAAATGACCGGTCACCAACCTCCATGAATGTAAGAATCGCAAGGCCGGGAATTGGGCCATCCCACGGTCACACGTACCATTGTTATTGTTAAATATGGCTTTCAGCGCTTAACTCAGAATTTATGGCTTGTTTCAGTTTTCAAACTTATGGACTAATTGAATGAACTGCTTATGTTATCATTATTATTTTTATTATAATTAATTATCCCAAAAAGTCTTGGTGGTAAACAAGATTTACTGGGTACCTTTGGCGATACTTAGCCCGTTTAAGCTTGCCGCGAAGCATGACAGACGTTGAGTATGCAAGTAACGAAACCCGTAGCTAGAGGCAAGCTTGCTAGACTTAGAGTACATGCTCCATTAATTTCCTCCTAGCCGCAGCGAACCTTCTCAGACTCTCATATTTTTCAGACGTCCTTAGTTATTCTCATTGAATGGCGTGTAGACTCATTTATTCGGACTTGCAATTAGAGGCTTATGACTTTATTAGTGGGTTTAGTTGTCACACATGTTAACGTTTATAATAAAATTCATTTTTCATACAACTATTATCTTAAGACTTATTTATGAATTTCTTGAGTAAGATATTCAATGTAGACTTTCAGCTCGTTAAAACAAAGTTCGTTTGATGGGTTAGATAGTTTGGGTGCCATAACATCCCACCCCAGTTTCGGGACGCAACAGGAACACACATAATTTAGTCTTAGAACAAATGAGAGTATGTTAAAACTTTTCTGCCCTTTCAAATGTATTAATTATTCTTCACCTACTCTCGAAAGTAATTTATTACTCCGTCTCATCTTTTTTTTATTTGTTTTTTAAGGCTTTGGTATACTAGCAAAATTGTTTAATAATATTAATCATATGAATTATTCGATTAAATTATTTTTTATCTCTTTGCAAACTTATTCTGAAGAAGGGTAGGAATTCTTTAAACAAAATTATAGTCATTTACCAGAGAAAGAAAAGATTTTGAGAAATATAACTAATGTCTTCCTTCAATGGCTTTCTAAACCAAAAACTATTTTATGCAAAATAATACAAAGGATAGGAGGAAGCAATATTTTAGAGAAAAAAATCAAACAAAAACGGAAAAGAAAAGAGCAAACAAAGGAAACACATGATTTACTGTATGGGAAATTTTATATATACTACTCGTAGTGATTATCTTATCAGGAAATAAATCCGAATTCTCTTTTGTCCTCCAATGGAAGACTCCTCTAAGCAACCTCTTCTTTCACCTTGTGTACCCCAAATCACCGCACAAACTTCTGCATCTTCTTTTGTTGCCAATGCAGATGATATTCCCCATATCACTGGAATCCAAGATTTCTTCAGAGAGTTTTTTGTTGAATCTAAGAAATTATGGTACCTAGCTGGTCCTGCTATTTTCACCTCCCTTTGTCGGTACTCTCTTGGTGCTGTCACTCAAACATTTGCTGGACATCTTGGAACTCTTGAGCTTGCTGCTGTTTCTGTTGAAAACTCGGTTATCGCCGGTTTCTCTTTTGGTGTCATGGTAATGAAGTTATTATCCCCACCCCACACATTTTTTTAAAAAAGAATGATATTTTCTATATTTGAAATTCTATAATCTTTAATTTTTTTTATCCTAAATTAGTACTTAATTTATGATGAAGCTTTATAATACCAAATATGTCTAAGGTGAATATAAATGGAGGGACGTGGTGATTTAAAAATCATATAGCCGATCCCATGCTTTTAAGATTGAGGCATATTTTTGTTAGTGTTAAAATCGGGCAACAATGACTAGTGGACCTCATGTTGTGCAATTAATGTTGGAACCTCTTAGTTATTGGACAGATTCATTCATCTTCACATAGAAGTGGTGCAAAAGAATTTTTCGGGAGGCAGAGAGCGATTACAACTTCACCTCTTTTTGGACCTTTGAGAATTTTTGTAGACCTGAATCCTGTGTGTACTTGGTGTATAATTTCAATATTATCTTCCAGCAGAATTCCATATTGACAACAAATATGTCGGAACAATCATGCTCTACTGATTTTACTATATGAATATTTTGATTTTTGTTTGAAATTTTAATGGTCCTTTTTTTGTTATTTTGGAAATTAGTTGGGAATGGGAAGTGCGTTAGAAACACTATGTGGACAAGCATTTGGAGCAGGACAAATTGACATGCTAGGAGTATACATGCAAAGATCATGGGTTATTCTCAATACAGCAGCAGTAATTCTAATGTTACTTTACATTTTCGCGGCACCATTTCTGAGATTAATTGGACAAACAGAGGACATATCACGGGAAGCAGGGAAAATGGCTTTATATATGATTCCTCAACTTTATGCATATGCCATGAATTTTCCAATCGCCAAGTTCTTGCAGGTATAGGTGGATTCAGGATTCAATTTGATGGTTTAATTTTTAAGTTCCTGTTATTGAACGTATTATAGTTTTGAAATTACGAGTTCAAAATTTAATATTTGGTAGAATTTTAGTAATTTGCACACATATATACACACACTCTCAATGTCAAAAATCTGCACTGCAGGCACAGAGCAAGATTATGGTCATGGCATGGATTGCAGCAATAGCTTTGGTTCTGCATACTTTTTTTAGCTGGTTATTTATGCTAAAACTTGGGTGGGGACTCGTCGGCGCCGCCGTGGTACTGAACTCATCATGGTGGTTCATAGTGGTGGCGCAGCTGCTGTACATATTTAGTGGGACTTGTGGACAAGCGTGGTCAGGTTTCTCATGGAAGGCTTTCCATAATCTTTGGGGTTTTGTTAAGTTATCTCTTGCATCAGCTGTGATGCTATGGTAAGTTATCCACAAACATTTCAGTTTCTTTCTTTCTGTTGTCGCCTCTAACTTTTAGTTGGTGCTTTATATTTGATTTTGTTATATTTGAAGAATCAATTTCTCAAAAATTGCATTGACAAATAAAGAGTTCAAGTCATGTGTACTGATTGTATAGGAATGTAGATTTTTCTATATCATCACATTAAATTGACTTATAATAACAGATAATTCTTTATAATTAGTTTGATATGGTAACTTGAAAGATAGAGGCTAATTTTCGAAGCAAAATACTTGTATCTTTGTAGATTAGTGGTCCCTTAAGTTTATGATAATTATGGTTTTCTGATCTAATTTATTTGGCATCTAAATATACAGCCTGGAAACTTGGTACTTCATGGCATTGGTCCTATTTGCTGGTTACTTAAAGAACGCAGAAATCGCTGTTGATGCTTTGTCCATTTGGTGAGTGCCTGATTACTCACTTGATGCTTGTTGTCTAGCCATAATAAGAAATTTTGACTCTTTAAACTATTTAAGCATTATTATCATAGTTATTTGTCATCGTATATTTGCCTTTTCTACTGTCTATTATATTTATATAATACTATTCTACTTTAGTGGCTATATTAGACGACAAAGCAGTATTCGGGGTGGTTGACGAAGAATAGTTTAAGGACAACATTTTACAGTCCCTCACTTCTCCTTTGGTGCAAGGTAATTTAGAGATAAAATCCAGTAATATTAATACACTACTAGCCCGGAGTAATTTAACTAATAATTTGCAAAGATAATACTGTTTTAACAAAGAATTAAAAATTGATGTCATTTTCAGAAGAGGCTTGCGTTATACTGCTATGCTTAGAGATAAAAGAAAACATTGACACACACTGCAGAGAGAAGACGTGGAATCCACCAATGCCTAATTGTAACTTGTAAATATCCTTTAGATAAACTTAAAATGTCAATATCCAGATGTTATCTTCCCATTACTTGCATTAATTATTATACTATTAGAAGTAATAATTGGACAAACTCAGTCAACGAAATCCACTAAAAGAAAAAGCTCTTTCATTATTGCTTGGAAAAGGCCTCCTATCTAGAACACAATAATGAAAATACGGAAAGGAAATATCTCACCTCGAGCGGAGAAAAAGCTAACTTTAGGCATGTTCCGTGAGAATTGAGATGATATCATTGGTATATTTTGGATCCAAGACTAGATCACTATTGACACTTTTACATTTTGTAATCTAGGATTTGTAAGGCTATAGTCCCCCAAAATGATTACTAGTTCTCTTCACTATGTTTCACTTTCTTACTCCTCTCCCTTTCACTATGCCTCGCTCTCATGCTTAATTAATGTCCACTATTTTTTTCTTTGATTTTTCAAAATTATTTGAAATATTATTTCTCTTTAAATTTAGCAAGTTCTATTTGAAATTGATTTTATTTCTTTAACATGCATATGCAACTGAGACTGACATTAGTTCTAATAAGTCATGATATGTGAACATGCATTTTTTTGAGATGGGGGATGGGGTTTAATTTGTCGGGAAGGTATCACGACGAAATTCGGGAGGTGAATGTGAACATACATTCACCTTAAATAAGCATAACTCAATGCATAATGCATCCATGTATAATAATTTCTCGGTCTGTGAGCCATGCCACTAGTCCAAGGAGAGAAAGAAAGAACATAATGAAGAAGGAAAACAAAAGGAAAATATATAATATGTAGTAAAATTAATGCTATAAAAATAAAATTTTAAACATTTTTTGGCTTCTCACTAGAGTGTATTTCACTCTCTGTGCCACGTCAAGGGATAATAATTCCACTTTGAGATAGTATAGTATAGGGGTAATAGGAATACTGCAAAGGTGGATTGCATAACTGGAGATCCGACCTTAATTGTACTTGTGCCTTTTTCCTTTTATTTAACTTTCTTACCACCAGGAAAAAAGCTAACATGATTTAATGTTTCACTTACTTCAACTTTGAGCTGCGCAACTCAACTCCTCGGCTTACTTCCTTGTTCTAACTTCGTCAAATGCCTTCAAACTACATAAATTATTACTGTATTTAACAAGGTCAAGTATACCTATTAGATTTTCTCCAAAAAAATTTTAAAGTGTAAATACACGAAATCAAGGCAAAACATACATAAATTAATGAATATAATGTTGTATCAATGAACCCAAGCAATCCTATTAAGATAGCAACTCATCGGAATGCCAATAACACAATGTAAACCTAATTTTAATCAAGACTTATATCTCAATTCCAACAATAATTGTATATAATAATACCAATTAAATGAAGAAAAAAAGAGATTAATACCTTGAATCCTTGTAGCCCAAGCTTGTTTTCTCTTTCTTTTATCGTTTTCTCACAATTTCTCTACTTATCTGTTTTCTTCACGATTTAAGAAAAAGCTATATGATGCATTGCTAAGATACAACTTCTTCCAAAGCTTTTAGCAACGTTTCCAACTCTTTAAGACTCCTGTTCTAGCATTATTTCAAATTATAGCTTGCCCCAGTTATACTCTTCTTCTTTTATTATTTTTTCCTTTTCCTCATTCTTATCAAATGTCCTAAATGCCCTTTTTTGTCAATCATATGTAGTATTTAATTATGCTTAAAGTATCAAACTACTATGAATACTTATTATACATGCCCTGCTCAGACTCTCAAATAATTAACCTTATGATTAGGATGATTTGTCGCAATATTTTATCAACGAAATCTTTTCAACTAAGCTGGAGAACTAGTTTGTCAATAATGGATAACAGACCTCCCCATCGGACCAGTCCTGGTCCACCTGGATTGACTCGGCTCGAAGAACGTGTGTCAGGTTATGAACATACTCTTAGAACATAGACACATAAAATACCAAATGAACCACCAATAATTCTAATAGTAAAGCTAGTCTATTATCTATTGCATTGATCTGTTTTTGAATCTTGTATGGGCCAATATGCCTCGGGCTAAGCATGCGCTTCTTTCCTAATCTCATCAGCCTTTTCATGGAAAAACTTTCATAAAAATATGATTGCCCTCCATGAACTCCAAGTTACGACGCAATTTGTTTGAAAATGACTTTTTCCCGTTTTGACTTTAATCAGAGTCATACTTGGATCATATTTATTGTTTTCTAAGGCCTGTTATACCAAATGTGGGCCTAACAACTTCATTTTCTCGGGTTCTAACCAACCAAGATAATGCCATCTATATACTAGATCAGTTAGGTGTTGTTATATAGTTATTCTGCTAAAGGTAACAGATCATCCTAATGGCTACCAAAGTCAACGGCGCATAACATATGTATAGATCGATCAGACTATCTGTAGTCCGCAGATAAAAACTTATACTAAACTCAACTCGAACACCCAAGGCATTTTGTAAAGACTACTAAATGTGGATTGTAAACTTCTATCCTTTGTAGTATAAACAAGAACCCTTGTAAGTACTACCGCCCAAAGGTCTACATGTGCAAGCTGCTCCGCTGTATTAAATAGTCCAAACTGTAGGAACTGTGTGATCTTCATGAGCTTATCAATGATCAACCAAACTTAACCACCCCTCTTCAAGGTAGGTGAGAAGCCTACCACAGATCCAATGGTGATATATCTGTTTACCCGTAAAACGGTACAGTTGAATTTGTTCGTGGTTTCTAGATAAGTAAATTAATTTGATCCAAAAGATAATGAAATAAACGATGAAATATAAAATACTTAGCCTTATAATGTAGATTGAATGACAGAGCTGATGAGTTCGGGAACAAGATTTCCGGGGACAACAATAATGAGATCAAAAGCGAGAGAATAAAATTATATTAAAATATTGTATAGAATATAGTATAAGTTAGCCAGAAAATTCGTCTCCTTACAATAATAACATAGCTCACTATTTATAGCTACGTCTAGGAAAGAAGGTCCTAGGATCATGCCCTTCTTTAATGTCAATTATGAGGGTCATTGATGAAGATCTAACGTTAGACATAATTGCCAAATTCCTTGAAACGGGCCATCATCCTTAATGCTGTAAAATATTCTGTATTAAATGTTACCAGGCGCAAAGCCTTTAATACTCCTTTTATGATCGTTATTCCTTCCGGTGACAAGCAGAATAGCTATGTTCGGTGTCCATACCCATCTTCCGTTCCACGTGTCCTTCCTTTAAGTGGCCACGTGTCATGTCGTATTTTTTCCTATACAGATAGTCCCCCTGCTTTTCGGTGACACAATCCTGAGTTACCGGGAAGTTGGTAAAAACCACCTTTTTGGCGGGAATTACTATAACTCCCTTTGAAGTTTTCTGATAGTTGATTAGACGCACGTCTCTCCGCATTTAATGCCCCGAACACGCCTCATCCCACGATTCAGCACAACTTTTTGCCGATTATCGGGTTAATCATGGCCATGAATTTAGCCGCCAAAATTTTAGTTACACGCATCCTCCTCCTCTTATGTACTTCATAATTTCTCAAACTTCTAACTTGCATCTTTATTTCCCAACTTATCTCTGATCTTCTTCGAACCAGAAATTTTCCTTCCTTCTATTCCAATGGCTTCCTCTTCAAAACGTGCTAGTTCTTCAAAGGGCAAGAACAAAATCGAGGATTCCGTTCCTCCAACAGTGGGTTCCATCATCTCAATAAGGCTTAGTACTTCGAAGGATTTTGAAGAGAAATTTTCTACTGCTAACCCTCGTACATGAGCTGTTAGTAGATACCCTCCTTCCATTCGCCCTTCCAGTATTCATGCTGTGAAAGAGGACTGCCGCTGCCCTGAGTTACATATAATTGCTCCTAATTTATCGGAGAGGGTGACCCTTCCCAAGGAAGGTTTTACATATTTCTTCACATATCCCTTTACTTTGGGTGCGTTTTCTTTGAGCGGAGAGCTTGATTCCGTAATTGTAGAGTTTTGCCTTCTCTACCAAGTGTGCTTGGCACAAGTAAGTCCTTCAGTGTGGAGGACGATCGCCTGCCTTCGGCATTTGTGCCAAGAAACTGGAGGGGAGCTAACCCTAGCTCATATGATGAATCTCTATTCCCCCAAAATCTTCCGCGGGGGAATGATAAACCTTTGCAAGCGTGGCCACCATGCATTACTGTCTAGAATGGATGACGACAACGACCGTGGGTGGATGGAACGATTTGTTGCAGTTACCACCAGTGACATTATTCCAACAACGACTTCATCCTTTCCAGTCGTTTGGAACCGCTCTCGTAAGTTCCCTTTAATAAACTTTTTCCTACTAATATTCTTTCATGCTCGTATTCATCCTTCAACCTTCGTTTGTTACAATGATTCGATGGATCCCACCGGTGATAGAAGGCTTGAACCGGTGGGTTCAGAAGATCTTGAACATCACAATGCCCGAAACTCATTTGTGGAAAGAGTTGTCCCTTAAATACGGGTGGAAGGCCAAAAATCATGGTAACTTTGAATTACCTTGTTTCTATTTTTTATATATGAAGAACTTGGTTGAACCCTTCTGACTTGTTCATGAAATTAGGTCTACCTGCAGGCTCAATTGATGTTCCCGAGGAGGATGTTTTGGCTGACCCTGCTGATATGGCGAGGCTGCTTCAAGAGGCACTTACTCGAACATGCATCTCCGGGCCTGCTTCGGGCGCAAATGTTTCTTCACGGAGTCCCCGGCCAGAGAACAAGCAACCAAAAAGAATACGTTCCTTTGTGGCCGGGGAAAAGAATAAGAGGGCAAAGGTTGATGCCCCCGAGTTATCTCCGGTGGCGATGGTGACTGCTCCTCCTTCCGGACCGGTCATAGACACTGTGATGATCGATGATGATGAAGAAGCTAGTGATAAGGGATCTTCTTTATATAGAAGGATACGATCCTCATCATCTCAACAGGATGCTCGACCTGTTGAGACAATTGCACCAACTGACGATGACGTCTCAGCACTTTGGGGAGAATCTGATTTAGTTGAATATGCTAACTTCCTCTTCCGGGCCCCAATTGTTGTACCGCGGGGTTGAGTATCGGGTATGTGCCGTCTTTGGTTGGCGAGCATCAAACAACCAGCACTGCATTTGATGCAGCTGCTTCTCACTTTTGAAGTCCACCAGCTTCATCTCCACCTTAACCACCACCAGTAACTGCTACATCATTTCCATCTTCAGCCACTCTTCCAACAGCGGTTGCTACATCATCTCCATCGGCCGCACCTGACCGTGAAGAAGGTGTCCCTCCTCCACAGTTCCCAATTCATGGGAATTTGGGGAAAACTTATGCTGCCCCTTCTGAAGACCCACTAAGGAGGAGGAGTGTTACTCTTTCAGTCTCCACCAGGTGCAACTTGCTTTCGTGGCCGGTAGAGCTTGCTAACTATCTGAAGCCTTTGGCTTCAGAAAAAGACTGGGAGAAGATTCAAACACTCTCGGGGGAGTGTTTGTTGAACAATGCTATGCATAACACCGCAGCGGTACGTTCATTTCTTCTTCTGTTATTTCTTCTACTTTTGAGAAAATGTACTCTAAGTTTTACCTCTTCTTGTTTTGTAGGCCAACTTTCTTTCTTATGAGGGCCTTCAAAGGCTGATTCGTGAGAAGGAAGAACTTACTTCTGAACGGGATCAGCTTTTGGCGGAATGGGACCAAACTGTTTTCCGCCTCTCGGAACTGGAAACCAATGCTACCGAGGTCGTTGTTTTGGAGGCTCGTTTGTAGCAAAGCGAGCAAAAAGTGGTAACCCTTAGCCAAGAAATTGGGCTTCTGAGGGTTAGATTTGATGTAGCCAAGGCTAAATGGGCAGAAATCCAGAACGTTGTTCTTGCTGCAACCGATCGTAAGGCTGCCTCCGCTGAAAGAGTGATTAACTTTGAGGCAGCCTTAAACTCCAAAAGTGAATAGCTTGCTACTGTGGTGGCGAAACATGTCCAGCTAGAAGAGAAGTACAGGAAAACTATCGAGTATAATAGGCTCTTTAGTTCAACTTCCGTGAGCTCGACGTCAGTCTCAAATATGTTAGGTCCGCCCGGAAAAACCTTTCCACCGAAGTTACTCAACTCAAAGAACTCAAGCACCGAGCGACTTCCCTCATTGTTGAAAAAACTTATTCCATGTATAGCATGAGGAGAAAAACCTTGGAAGACTCCAAGAATGTTATCATTGACATTGATGCCGAATTGTTAAGGCCCGAGAGCTTGAGTTGGCTGCAAACAATGGACTCCTGGCATAGTCTGACGCTCCAGGTTCTTCTGATTCCGGTTCCTAGTTTTCGAAAACTAATGAAGGATCCGAAGGCGATGATGCTGAAGACCAAGCTGGAGAAAATGTTGAGCCGTCGGTGTAACCATCTACTACTCCCGGGGATACGGATACTTCTCTTCCTTCTAATTCCGGAGACGCTGCAGTTTAGCTTTTTCTTTTCTTTTTTCTATTTTGTACCTTTATCATTTTGACGTGTCTTAGTAAATAAAAGCATATTTTTTGCTCAAGTATCGTTTGAGTCTTACTTTCGTTTGAATGTTCATGCAAGTCTTTAACTTTCGTACTTGCTCAAGTATTCTGCGCATGTTATTCTGTTCGTGCTTTATTATGTGTAATCTCGGATGCCTTTCCTTCGAGGCATTTTGGTTCCGAGTATTATCCCTTTTTCGTGAGGGTTTCCATGAGTATTTGTGCAAGTTTGCTTTTTGCATCTTTTTCGTATGCGGCTTCGGATGTATTTTTCCCTGATGGCATTCTAGATTCCGGACATTGATTCTTCCGAAACCAATCCTTTAATGTGAGGGTTTTCATGAGTATTTGCGCAAGTTTACTTTTTGCGTCTTTTTCGTATGCGGCTTCAGGTGTATTTTTTCCCGATGGCATTCTGTATTCTGGGCATTGATTCTTCCGGAACCAACCCTTTAATTGAGGGTTTTTATAAGAGAGGGCCCTCTTATGTTTACGGTGCTCTTGAAGAGGATGTCTCCTGTTCATTACGGCACTAACATTTGATGTACTTGATTAACTTTCAAATGGCAAAATTAACTCATTGTTTAGACAAGAAATAAGATAAAAACAAAAGGATTTCATTTCATTTAATTCTTTCTGTTTTCAAAAGTACATAAGCATTTTGCTATGCAGAAAAGAAATTGCCATGACTTGTGGCTATCTTGTACAACTTATTTCTACGGGGCTGGCTGTGCAGTCCCCGATCCCGATGATGTATTCTGTTCCCGGATTTTCGTTCCCCGGTTGACGTGGCATTCAGTGTTGTCGTATTCTCGTATCATCCCCCCTAGTGTTCGAATGCGAAGAATGCGAATTGGAACACTGGAAGTCTTGTATCTTCGAAGATCCCACCAATGAATTGCTAGGTAATCCTTCACTCGACAACATATCTTGTTTCCCCTTAGGAACCTTTGCTATCAAGCAAAAGAATACCTAACAGTCCTCTAGTGATTTGTGCTCGTGAACGGTCGGGTAACCTACGTTCGGTAGCAAACTTAACTTCCCGGTGGGAATTTTCTATCGAAGCAAAGATTATCTAATCGTCCCCGAGTGGAAACTGGTTCGTTTGACTTGTTATGAAAAGTCTTATCACTGTTGTCTTCGTAGTATGCTTTCCGTCGCTGCCTCGTTAAAAACCTTGCTAGGAAAAATAATAGGGACAAAAACTGAACGAAGGAAAAATGAGTGCAGCACATACTTTCCGTTTGACTGTTGTTTGTCAGCAGTAATATCTTTCGAGGTGAGCCACGTTCTAGTTGTTGGGCAACTTGTCTCCGTTCTGGTTCTCCAACTCATATGATCCTTTTCCAGTGATAGCTGAAACCCGGTAAGGGCCTTCCCATACTGGGCCTAACTTGCCCGCGTTGAGTTCCCGAGTGTTTTGAGTTACCTTCCTCAAGACCAAGTCTCCTACTTTGAAATAACGGAGGTTATCTCTTCGATTATAATATCACTCCATTCTCTGCTTTTGAGCCACCAGTCTGACATGTGCCAAGTCCCTGCGTTCCTCGAGCAGCTCCAAGTTGATTAGCATTGCCTCGTTGTTCGGTTCTTCGTTCTCCTGGAAATACCTTAAGGTTAGTTCCCTTACTTTCATGGGTATCAAAGCTTTTGTGCCGTACATAAGGGAAAAGAGGTTTCTCCCATGCTTGACTTGGCCGTTGTTCGGTAGGCCCATAGAACCCCAGGTAATTCTTCGGGCCAGTTGCCTTTTTCCGCTTCCAACCTTTTCTTTAGATTTTGTATAATCACTTTATTTTTTGACTCTGCTTGACCATTTGCACTTGAATGATAAGGTGAAGAGGTAATCCTCTTTATCTTCAAATCTTCAAGAAACTTTGTAACTTTTGCGCCGATAAACTGCGGCCCATTATCGCATGCAATCTCTTTTGGTATTCCAAACCTGCCAATTATGTTTTCCCACAGGAAGTCGACCACTTCGCATTCTCCGATCTTCTGATAAGGACCTACTTCCACCCATTTAGAAAAATAGTTAGTCAAAATTAAAAGAAACCTTACCTTTCCGGGAGTCGGTGGTAGTGGTCCGACGATGTCCATCCTCTATTTTATGAACGCCCACGGGGACATAACTGAATGTAGAGGTTCTGCATGTTGATGTACTAGTAGTGTGTAGCATTGGCACTTATCACATTTTCGTACGAAGTCTTTGGCATCTTGTTCCGTACGGGGCCTGTAATATCCTGCCCGAACTAATTTCAGCCCTAAAGAATCTGTACCTGAGTGGTTGCCACATATCCCTTCGTGGACTTCTCTCATGACATAGTTAGCTTCTGATGCTCCTAAGCACCGGGCCAATGGGCCTCGAAAGGATTTTTTGTACAATTGGTCTTTCTTGAAGCTAGAACGTGCGGCTTTGGCGCGTAACGCTCTTGATGCTTTGGGGTCTTTGGTTCATCAATTATACTACCGTTCTTGATTCCGATCCCTGGACTTTTTTCGATTAGCCCAAATTTTTCAATGCATCTGCTTTCGCGTTATCTTTCCTCAGGATATGAGTAATTGACCACTCTCAGAATCGTGCCAATAAAGCCTGAACTTTTACTACGTATTGCTGCATACGTTCTTCTTTGGTGTCAAATATTCTGTGGACCTAATTCACCACCAACTGCGAATCACATTTGATTTTGATGACTTCGGCGTCAAGTCCCCGGAACAATTCGAGCCCTACAATCAAAGCTTCGTACTCTGCTACATTGTTAGTTAAAGGAATCGTTCTGATGGCTTGCTTTACAGTTTCCCCCGAAGGCGTGATCAAGACTATTCTGAGCCTGGACCCTTTTACGTTTGAAGCTCCATCTGTAAATAAGGTCCAAACTCCCGATGTCGATTCTGACACCATTATTGCCTCTCTGGCTGCCAGAGGCAATAGTCCCGGACTGAAATCGACCATGAAGTTAGCCAAGACTTGCGACTTAATTGCAGTCCTCGGTTTATATTCTATATCAAATTCGCTCATTTCGACATCCTATTTGGCCAATCTACCCGAGAGCTCGAGTTTATGGAGGATATTCCTCAGAGGGAAAGTAGTCACCACCACTATCGGGTGGCATTGGAAGTAGGGCCTTAGCTTCTGGGCAGCGACTACGAGAACTAAGGCTATTTTTTCCAGATGTGGGTAGCGAGTTTCTGCTCCCATTAAAATTTTGCTAACGTAATAAATGGGAGATTGCGTACCTTCGTCTTCTCGGACTAAAACTGCACTTACCGCAACTTCTGAAACCGCGAGGTAGACTAGCAACGTTTTACCTTCTTTTGGTTTTGAGAGCAACGGAGGGCTTGAAAAATATTTCTTCAACTCGTACAAGGCTTACTGGCACTCCAGTGTCCACTCTAAATTGTTTTTCTTTTTGAGTAGTGCGAAGAAGCGATGACATTTTTCCGATGAATGGGAAATGAACCTGCTCAAAGCTGCCAATCTTCCTGTGAGCCTTTGGACTTCTTTTATGTTAGACAATTGGTCCGGGATGTCCTTTATGGCCATGATTTTATCGGGATTTACCTCAATTCCCCTCTGTGAGACTAGGAATCCTAGGAACTTACCTCGAACTAACGCCGAACGCACACTTCTCGGGGTTAAGCTTCATATTATGCTCCCTCAGGATGTCAAATGTTTCTTGCAAATGCTTCAGGTGGTCATCTACATTCAAAGACTTAACGAGCATATCGTCTATATATACTTCCATAGTCTTTCCTATTTATTTTTCGAACATCTTATTCACGAGCCGTTGATAAGTGGCTCAAGTGTTTTTAACCCGAAGGGCATAAACGTTGTAACAATATGTACCGAAATTCGTTATAAACGAAGTTTTTTCCTGGTCTTCTGGGTTCATCTTGATTTGATTGTACCCAGAATAAGCAATCAAGGAAACTCATTAACTCGTGCCCGTCCGTGGCATCAATCATTTGATCGATACTTAGCAATGGGAATGAGTCTTTCAGGCACGCTTTATTAAGATCCTTATAATCGACGCACATGCAAAATTTATTATTTTTCTTAGGAACTACTACTACATTGGCTAGCCAGTACGGATATCTTACCTATCAGATTGAACCAATCTTAAACAAATGGGTTACCTCTTCTTTGATGCATTTATTCCTTGCTTCAGCAATAGGGCGCTTCGTTTGCCTTACCGGAGGCATGTTGGGATCCAAGCTTAACTTGTGTACGGCTATCTTCGTAGGGATTCCTGTTATATTTTTGTGCGACCATGCAAAACAATCAGTGTTAATTTTAAGGAATTCAATAAAAGCATACCTGTGCTCTGGTGCAGTCTTGTTCCCAAATGGAATTTCCTTTCTAGGAATTCTTCGAACAATGCAACCTGCTCCAGTTCTTCTGCCATGGACTTCGTCGCATCCGTCTCTTTCGGTACTTGAAAATACCTCGGTACCTGGTATTATTCCAACTCTTCTGTCCTCGGGCTAACTTAATTTGGTTCGGGGGTAGGTGACGGTTGTGGTAATTGCTATGCCGCTCGTTCCTTTCCTTTGCTACTGGAGGCCAAAATTGCATTCATATCCCTTGCTGTCGGTTGATCACCCCTTATCTCTTTGATCCCCTCGGGTGTCTGAAATTTTAACAATTGGTGATATGTTGAAGGCACAACTTTCATCTCGTGCAGCCATGGTCTTCCCAAGATGATGTTATACCCCATATCTCTATCTTACCACTTCGAATAGAGTTATTTTCATTACTCCCTTAGCGTTCGTGAGCAGTAAAATTTCTCCCCGGTTGTCACGCTTGCAAGGTTAATTCCAGCCAGGAGTTTCGTTGTCGGGATAATGCTTCCGGTAAGTTTAGCTTTCTCCAGTACTCTCCATTATATGATATTAGTTGAACTTCCTAGATCCACTAAAACACGTTTAATTTTAAAATTTAACACATTTAAAGAAATTACCAGTGCGTCATTGTGTGGTAGCAGTAATCCATCTGCATCTTCATCCGTAAATATGATATCTTCTTCCCGAAGCCTTTTATTATGAGTTATCGATACTTTTGTCTTCTTTGATACCAAAAAGGTGACCACGTTAATTTCATTTCCTCTGAAGATCATGTTGATCGTCTAGCGTGGGGGTTCTTCTCCCGCTTTCGAGGTTTTCGCGTTGCCCCTGTTCCGATCATAATTATTTTTAGCTTGGTCAGTCAAGAATTCTCTGAGGTGACCATTCTTTAACAGTGTTGCTACTTCTTCCTGGAGGTGTCGGTAGTCTCCAGTCCGGTGGCCGTTAGTGCCATGGTATTCACACCATAAATTGGGATCTCTTTGGCTGGGATCAGATTTCATAGGTCTTGGAAATCGTGCCTCTTTGATATTTCTCATGGTTGATACCAACTTCACCATACTGAAGTTGAAGTTATACTCCGACAACTTTGGGTAAGAAGAATCTCGTGACCCCGAGATTTATCTATCCTGTAGCGATCTGTTGTTCCGGCCACGATCAGTCCTTCTATCAATGGTGAACTTTTCTGTTGTCCGAAAGCTCCTGCCACGACCTTTTGTCCTCTCGTAGGGCAAAAATCGGCCCCTCGAAGTCCGTCTATCCGTGCCAATACCATCTTTTATTTTTTCTCTATTCTTCTCTCGTCTTTTGGCCGACAATGGAAAGCCAACCTGATCATCTTCGACTTTCCTTCAACTTTCGGGAAGCGTCCAAACTTTTCGGATTTAAGCCTTCGGTGAACGCTTCTCCGCGTCGTTAACAATGTTATCCGCCATTTTTGGTTATTTTTTGCTAGGACAAAGTAATCAAAACACGTTAGTAAAAAAGACAAGGATCAATTTAATCGCACGACTGTCTAGGCCCCACGGTGGGCGCCAAACTAATTACCCGTAAAATGATATATTTGAATTTGTTCGTAGTTTCTAGACAAGTGAATTAATTTGATCCAAAAAATAATAAAATATCCGATGAAATATAAAATACTTAGCCTTAGAATGTAGATGGAGTGACAGAGCTGATGAGTCCGGGAACAGGGCTTCCGGGCACAACAATGATGAGATCAAAAGCGAGAGAATAAAATTATATTAAAATGCTGTATAGAATATAGTGTAAGTTAGCCAGAAAATTCGTCTCCTTACAATGATAACAGGGCTCACTATTTATAGCCACGTCTAGGAAAGGAGGTCCTAGGATCATGCCCTTCTTTAATGTCAATTATGAGGGTCATTGATGAAGATGTAACATTAGACATAAATGTCAAATTTCTTGTAACGGGCCATCATCCTTAATGCTGCAAAATATTCTGTATTAAATGTTACCGGACGCAAAGCATTTAATACTCCTTTTATGATCGTTATTCCTTCCGGTGACAAACGGAAAAGCTATATTCGGTGGTCATCCCCATCTTCCGTTCCACGTATCCTTCCTTTAAGCGATCACGTGTCATGTCGTATTTTCTCCTATACAATATCCACTTCCACTCGAGAATAATCATTCACTAAGCTAACTCACCGGGACTTTGATTCTCGCAGCTGATGCGCTTATAATACAAGTAGAGAAACAAAGTCTATAACATCTCTCTTCATATTCCTACACTAGAACAACTTCTATAGGGTACTGATACATCTTGGAAGAACCTGGAATTATTGAATATCTCTAGCTAGGAGCCTCATCAAGCAATATTTTCCTCAAATCATCAACATCAGAATATATAACTAGCCATTATGCCGTAATATACCATCACCACTAATCATTCTAAACTCGCTCTAAATCCGCTGTCTAAGTCCAAGTAACTAAGGATTTCGCGTACCGTCTTACTTTAGTTTGCTCTTCTAAGGAAGACAATAACTATTCATAAAAAGCATGCAAGTGCATTGCTAGACATTGTTCATTAATTCTAACATGTTGGTGTTAGTGCTTGTGCCCTAGGCCATATTATGGACCTTATTTAATTGTGAAATTTTCATTAATAAAAGTATTTTATTTATCCTTCTTATTATTATAGCGTTTGTTGGTTACATAATAATAATAATATCCCTGATCATTCATTGATAATGTAATTATTATGGGTGCACATGGGTCGGGTTGGTTCGGATTTTCTAATTACCAAACCAAACTAATTGTATCGGGTTATTAAATCTAAATACCAAACCAAACCAATAAAAGTTGGGTTTTTTAATCTCGGTTTTTCGGGTTTTCGTGATTTTTCGGGTTTTTTTTCATAAAGTCTTCATAGCACAAAACGTAAAATTAGTGCTCCAAATATTTCTTTAATCCTAGTAAAACAGAATTATATAAGGTATTTTTCAATAAAATAACATAAATATGAGATGAGTCATGGCATTGTACTAAAATATTCAACAATAAAGATAATAAAATCGCATAAAATAAATATTATTAATAAGCCATAATGAAAACAAACATAATTTAAAATTATGACTAATAAGTACTATCACTACTAGAAATTCGGCAAAAACCGACCAAGGTCGACCGACCAACTTTGATCGGTCAAAAAACCTATCAAAAAACCGACCAAAGTTGGTCGATTTTTCAAAAAATATATATATATTTTTTTTACGAAACCGACCAACTTTGGTCAGTTTTCTTTGGCGTAAAAATGCGGAAATTTTTTTTTGAGTCCCGCAAAATTTATATTTCAAGAAACCGACCAACTTTGGTCGGCTTTTCAATTAAAATAAATAAATATTAATATTAAAAAAACCTACCAAAATTGGTAGGTTAATTCGGCCGGTCATTTAAAAAAACCGACCAACTTGGTCGGTAATTTTACTTTTTAATAAAACCGACCAACTTTGGTCGGTTATTTTCGTGCGAAAATACAATTAAAGAGTATAAATCAAATAAAAGACGTTCTTAAAACAAAATGTACCAATGGTGTAGTGGTAGAATAGTATCCTGCCACAGTACAGACCCCGATTCGATTCCCAGATGGTGAATCTTTTTATTACATAATTAAAATACTGACCAACTTTGGTCGGTTGTTTTTGGAATATTTATTTTTTGAATTTAATTGACCGACCAAAGTTGGTTGGTAATTTCCGACCAACTTTGGTCGGTATGCCTTTCCGACCACAAAAATACCGTCCACACGTAAATGGTCGCGTTTTGGTCAGGTTTTGACCATTACCGACCAACGTTGGTCGGTTTTTACCGAATTTCTAGTAGTGTATTATTTACATGACTAACCACTAAAAGAAAAATAAGTTATACATTTTATCTAAACCATGGAAAAACTAAAAAATATATATCCAACACTATTTTCATTCATAGTACAATTGAATTGAATATTTTTTATTAGCATTAGTATTGATTTGATTTTGGTTTAGGATTTATTTGAGTACTAATATTTATTCACTATAAAACTTATTGGAGCATCCAAAAATTATAAGCCCAAGCTTGAAATAATACGTTAAAAGATAAAACTATGAAAAAGCTTAAGAAATATTTATAAACTACACTACCATAAATATTTTTATGTATTAAATATATTTAAAACTTCTATACATATAATGTCGGGTTGGTTTGGTTTCGGTTTGACTTTTTTTAGTTAAAACCAAACCAAATCAAATATGGTCGGGGTTTTTTTTCCGACACCAAACCAAATCAAACCAAATCATAGTCGAGCTTTTTTTCTTGGTTTGACTAGGATTATCGGATTGATGCGGTTTGTCGGTTTCATTTGTACACCCCTGGTGATTATAATGAATTAAGACTATCATAAGTTTGATAGATAATTGTGAGATAATTATGTATATTGTATAAATCAAACTTATGGGTATTTGTCGGAGATAAAGATACTGGATAGACCCGCCATGAGATCACTGCATGGGT
>AWOL01S0058017.1:0-11038 GCA_000715115.1 Nicotiana otophora | reverse complement strand
TACAATTGTCTGAATGAAAGAAACAGTAGAACAGAAAAGATAGACGGGGACTTCAAGGTCTGTGAACGCCGACAGATCTACCTTGAGTCTCCGTGCAACGGACCAATAGCAAAATCTCGATCAACCCGAACCGGTATCAAAATCTGCACAGAAAGTACAGAGTGTAGTATCGGTACAACTGACCCTATANATTCTCTCCTTTAAATGAAGTAGTTGGTCAGAGTGAAGAAAAGAATTCCATTATACGTTTGTTTAGTCAATTTGTATTTTAGGTGATTCAATTATTTTGATTGGTTTAGTTTGTGTAGGTACTGTAGTTGTATTGTTAGTTTTAGGCTATGAAGACACTTTTGCCCTTGTGGGCTCCATAGATGTTCACTGCAGACTACTTGGCCCAGTTGATTGGACAAATGAATGAGTCATTGCTCTTTTATGCATTAGACTGCCATATGTTGGAGAAAATGATAATATAGTACTTGGTAGACAAAAATTGAACAAAATACAACTACTAAAAGAGTGCTACTTGTCTTATTTCTTCTAAAATATTTAGCTACCTATTTGCAAAAGTAGACTTATTTATCTGTAATTTACTTTGATTAACCTAACATGCACATTAAATTGTAAGGTTAATGGGCCACACCAGTGTACCCCTTTGTTTATTTTGTTAAACCTAAGTTGGAAGAAAAAATGATACCGTATAGCTATCACAATCCGAAATTTTCCACCGACGGGATCGTGATGGTGCCTAACATTTCACTTGCTAGGCAAGCCAATGTTAGAAAATCATTAACCAATTCCTTATTTTCATTCATTAATTAACAATAATTAACTAAGATGAAATATAATAAATGCGGAATATCATAAAACTGTATTAATTACTACCACCCGGATCTGGAGTCACAATTCACGAGTAATCTAGAATTTACTACAAGTAATAGTCTGAAAGAAATACAATTGTCTGAATGAAAGAAACAGTAGAACAGAAAAGATAGACGGGGACTTCAAGGTCTGTGAACGCCGACAGATCTACCTTGAGTCTCCGTGCAACGGACCAATAGCAAAATCTCGATCAACCCGAACCGGTATCAAAATCTGCACAGAAAGTACAGAGTGTAGTATCGGTACAACTGACCCTATATATTGGTAAGTGTCGAGCCTAACCTCGACGAAGTAGTGACGAGGCTAGGACAAGACACCCACATATAACCTGAACAGTATAATCATGCTAGTGATAACAACACTAAATAAAGAAATAACGCAGAAATAATGGGAAGGCAACATACAGAGGGGGAATACAACATAAAGAGTGAGAACAATGAAAAGACAGAATTAAACCGAAAATCCTTAAACGAATTGAGCAATTAAAACAGCAAGGAAAACTACACGGCATCACCCTTCATGCTTTTACTCTCAACCTCACCAAATAAATAAATAAATAGAACGGCACGGCATCACCCTTCGTGCATTTACTCTCAACCTCGCCAAATAAATAAATAAAACGGCACGACATCACCTTCGTGCATTAAACCTCTCATAATATACACGGCATCACCCTTCGTGCTTTACACTCTTCCTCACAATATAAATAATGCATGCACGACATCACCCTTCGTGCTTTACACTCCTCCTCACCAATCACAGAATCAATAACAACGGATAGAGAGAAGTTTCACAAAGAAATCAATAGTTCATCAATGATTACTTTTATAATTTAACACCTCAACCTCGAATCAATATTCACAATTTTATCAACCTTAGTAGAACCGGATACAAGTCTCCTAATATTTAAACAATAACAATAAGTATGGATAACAAGATTTAAGACTACAAATTTGCAAGAACGGAATGTCACTCGCATGCTATGACTCGACCACAACGCATAGATGCTCGTCACCTCAACTATACATCGTATTCAACAACAAAACACGTAGCAAATACTCACACAATACCTATTCCCTCAAGCCAAAGTTAGACACGACACTTACCTCAATTTCGCAAGCCACTCACTGCTCAAGTATCGCTTTCCCTTTAGAATTCACCCCCAACCCACTCGTATCTAATCATAATTAGTTTAATATCATCAATTATCGCTAAAGAAATCAACTTTAATGCATAATTACGGTTTTCCTAAATTTTTCCAACAAAAGTCAAAAACTGACCCCGGGCCCGCTTGGTCAAAACCCGATGTTCGAACCAAAATTCATTTACCCATTCACCCCTGAGCCTGAATATATAATTGGTTTTGGAATCCGACCTCAAATTAAAGTCTAAATCCCCAATCAATTCTAATTTCCAAACTTTTAATTTTCATCAAAAATTCATAACTCAAACTAGGGACCTCCGAATTCGATTCCGGGCATACGCATAGATCCCATAATTCGATACGGACCTACCGGGACCATCAACGTACAGATCGGGTCCCGTCTACCAATAATGTTGACCGAAATCAACTAAAATCAACTTTTAAGGTAAAAATTCTTATTTTCATTAGTTTTCAACATAAAAACTTTCCGAAAACCTGTCCGGACTGCGCACGCAAATCGAAGAGGGTAAAAATAAGATTTTTAAGGCTTAAGAGCGTAGATTTGAGTTCTAAAACATAAGATGACCTTTTGGATCATCACAATAGCCGTTGTAAAAATAATAGCCGAACAAATATATAAAATTTATATATATTTTGTATATATATACATTATGTATGTTATATACAAAAATTATACAATTTTTATATATTGTTTCGACTACCAGATATACATAGTTTCTGACGCGGGGTAAAAGTGATAATACCGTAAGTTGGAACATGTTAGGTAAAAAACAATGGTACTACATATTTAACTAGAATTAAAGAAAACATTCAAGACAAATTTTGCCACTTGATATTACACAAAATGATTGCTCACTGAAATTTTAAAATTATATAATCTAATTTAAAAGAAAATTCATATTTAAATGCTTAACTTTAGAATTAATCAAATTGAATTCCGATAAAGAGATAGATTGTAGATTCACGTCAAATATACTTATAGCATAAAAATTTTATTGTATGATACATTTTAACTGGTTATAACATATTATATACGGACTTTTCTCGAAGTTATCTACTCATGCTAATAAAATAAATATTTCTTTTATTTCTTTTCTACTTAAATGAAAAGGGAACAAATTTTTTTCCTGTTTGTGCGCACATGAAGAATATTAATTGTTTTTGAATATGAACGCAATATTTACATTAATATAACTATGATTACTTAAACTATATTACTTTTCGCATATAAAGCTAAATTTGAAAGAAATATTTGATTATTTAGATATTTTTGCTACTGTAAAACATAAACCACACTTTTAGCTTGTATTAGCTGAGTGGAAGACTCATTAGTTTTTCTCCTTATAGTACTTAAATTTCAACTTATGAACAAGAGCTGAACGAAAAAATCAGGAACAAGAATAGATTTTATTATATAACTTAGATGATGTATTTAACTTTGTTAAAATACTCATAATTAAATGTAATAACAATCATATACAAAAATTAAATTGTATGATGATTGATTTTTTAAAATTGTATTATATGATAACTGATATTTTTTCTTGGAATTTAGGGTATTAAGAGTTATAGGTGTTAACTTACATCAAAATCAGGTGAGATATTATTTTTCCAAGCAATCAAATTATTTTAGAGAAAAAGAAGTATAGTATCATTTAGTAAATATTTTACTGTGATTAGTTTGAAAAGTTCAACTCTAGAAACTCTTTATATAACAGCTATGTCAAATGTATAGTAAAACATTTGTAAAATATTTTGTGAATAGTGTGGTTCGTTGCTTTGTTCAAATGTTAGAAGTTTTACTTAGATAATGTGGTTTGTATATGTTTGTATTTTAAATCTAGCTAAAGTACGATGACAAACAATATGATTTGCATTATACATTGACAAACAATATATGCTCGAGTAAAATTCATTATTTCTCCCGGTCCAAAATAAGTATATGTTAGCTTTTCATATTTGATCCAAAATAAATGTCATTTTAATAAACTAAAAAACAATTTTTTTTCATAACCTTGCTCTAATAAATGATACTATATACAAAATCTATAAGATTTTTCCATGTTTATTTACATGTATTAAGAAAGATAATGAATAATTTCAGACAAAAGATATTCTTATAATTACTAAGGGCATATTTGGTTACCGAAATAATGATACAAAATTTCAGTGTAAAATTTGAGATTATATATTTGGTCGTTAATATTAACTAATAGCGGAATAAAATTTTATACCAAAATCTTGGTACTAACATCTTATATAGGACGTGAGACTATAACACAAATTAGAATTTGAATTAGAAATAGTGTAACACAAATTATTGGGCCTGCGCTAGCGTGGGGTCAATGACATCTAGTCTATTGCGTAGAAAAGAGAAGTTGGTCGACCAAGGGTAATTACTAAATTTTGTATTATTGAGCGATAAATTGGTAAATCTACCAGTTAGGTCATAGATACTCCACTTCTTTGCATAATCTCTATCTTTTCCTTTGAATCAATGCCTCTCTCTTTAAGAAGCACTCTTAATCTTTCTCTCCATAAGCTAATTTTTCTGGGTTTACATACTTCTTTATCCTAAGGTACTTCTTTTCTTTTTTATTGTTTGTTATGTTTTTGTCTGCTTTTCTTCTCTATATCTGTTTCACAAGACATATATCTTGGTTATAGTTTCCAAGGTACTTTTCTTCCCTATAATTTTGGGTTAATTTTTATTAAACTATCAGAAACGAATCTTTCTGATGTGGAAGATAGAACTTCACAAAAGAATTTGAATTATAGATTCTCTGCTATAACAATTCACGGAAAAGACGCCCCAATTCGCTTTAATAATTTGTTTACCTAAGTCTATCAGATAATAAGAAAGGGCAATGCAGACAAAGAAGAAAAATTCGGCTGAAATTGATTACACTAAAGGAGCCAATCTTTCTTATATCGTGACAAAGAAACAAAAACTATTGAAGTAGAGTATGCATATATGGTATTTGATGATATGCCTTGTCCTTCTTATGTTATTGTGTTCTTACTGATTCATTTGAGCATTTGCTTTCACTATTATGTTTCTTTTTTGATGAGGTTCTTCTTTTTTGATAAAGTTCTTTATTTACGCTTTTCTATGTCGAATCTAAAAAATGATGAACTTTTTTATTGAAACATTTTATATATTTACCTTTCATCGTTATTGATGTCTTTCAGACAAATGTTTTCATGTTATTGATTCCAAATTTCTTCGGTCTCTTTGAAAGTGTACGTGGAAGGTGATGCATCTACTAATAGCTATCTCCTAACTGATGTTTGATAGGATGGAACAAGAAAAAACTGCAAGGAAGACATTAAACTCGGCCTATGGTCTTTTTTGTTCACATAAACGTAACAAAATTAAAAAGAGGAAGTTGAAAATATGAGTGTCAAATAGAGGTAACTGATAAAAAGATACTCTTTCAAGTAAGTTAGGATGAACTTTTAGAATAATTCTTTGTACTTGAAAGCAAAAAGGGTACAGTTTTTTGTTTTGTTACAGTGTTGCCATTTAGTAATTCTGATGGTGTGTTAGTGTGAAACTTTTTTTTCCGCTGTTAGATTGTGATGGTCCTTTTGAAGTTTAGGTACATAGTATAATATTTATTCAACAGCCTCCCCTTGCACAACACAAAATCCTAAGAAGAAAGTTAAGAAAAGCAAAGGTCGTGGCTTCGGCCACCCTCGCTTCAGTTAATCGTCAAGACAAAGCCAAGTTGATTGCATATTTAAATAAAATAAAAGAAGTGAAAGTTAGGATGCTTGTGGTGTTGAATTATAATATTTAAGATTAATTTGATGGACCAGTGTTTTAGGATATCCATATGGAGAATATCAATTTGTCTTCGATCGTTCTGTATGTTAAGTTTGATGCTCTTTTTGTATTTAAAAAGGGACTCATTCATTTCTTTATAAGATGTTGCATATATATACCTTTTCAATGCTAGATGTCACGACCCAAAAATCACACATGTCGTGATAGTGTCTATCCCGATACTAGGCAAGCCGACAATATCAATAACTCACAACTTCTTTTAAATACTAAAAACTTAATAATTAATTAAGGGAAAAACTCCCACCAATACTGAATATAAATTTACTCCCAAAACCCGGTGTCACTGAGTACATGAGCATCTATACGTTACAAGTCTGGAAAATACGGTTTATAATAGTGTAAGACCAAATACAGTAAACAAGAGATAGGGAAGGAGAGACAAGGTCTGCGAAACACGGCAGCTATCTCTGAATCTTCGGAAGATCAACCGTGCAAAAGAATCAACACTCACTATGTCTGGAATCACCTGGATCTGCACACGAAATGCAGGGTGTAGTATGAGTACAACCAACTCAGTAAGTAACAATAATAAATAAGGAACTGAAAGTAGTGACGAGCTTCTCAGCTAAGTTCAAATACAGTACTTTTCAACATAAAAGGGTAGGCATGCTCTCAAGTTCAACATTTAAAATTTCACAGAAATTTCATATAAAATTTGACTGAAACATAAAATGTTTTTTCGAAATTTCCAAAATAGTTATATATGACAGCTGAAATGCATCAAATAATGAAATCAATGCATCCTCTCAGAGTAATAGTCACTCAGTACTCCCATTCACTCCAACCTCACAGTCACTCTTTTCTCACATTCACTCATTACTCGACACTCGGCACTCGCACCCGGCACTCGCACTCAGTAGGTACCTGCGCTCACTGGGGGTGTATACAGACTCTAAAAGGGCTCCATCAGCCCAAGCACTATATCAGGCTAATCATGGCATATAACAATGAAACATGCTGCGGCGTGCAGCCCGATCCCATAAATATCCTCACAATTACGCTCTCGGCCTCACTTAGTCATCAACCTCCCTAGTCTCTCAGGCTCAAGATGTTTTGAAAATCAACCCAAAAATGATAATATGATGCATCAATATATAGCAACAGAGACTGAGATATGATATGAAATGAATGAACATGACTGAGTGTGAAATTACAATTTGAACATATAATTCAACCACAGAAATGACCCCAGTGGGTACCAATCCAGCCCTGGGGTAATTTATCCCCAAATGTAAATGATACGGACAAGATCCATATCCGAAAAAAATTCATCACAATATAAATAAGTAAGGCAAGTCCATGTCCCGAGAAGTCCATCCCGAATATATAATCATTTACGCTCACTGGGGGTGTGTACAGACTCCGGAGGAGCTCCTTCAGTCCAAGCGTGATATAAAGCCAATATGGCCTACTGCAGGCGGGCAGTCGGCCAATCCGTATAATAATAAAGCCTATAAGTCCTACTGCAGGTGGGCAGCCCCGTTCCATATAGTAATAATATATATAAAGCCAATATGACATGCTGCAAGCAGGAAGCCCTGATCCCATAAAAATATATTCACAATGGGTGAACATGACTCGGTATGAAATATATATTTTTAAAACAATTAAATTCAACAACAACACGACCATGTGAATCCCAAAATATCGGCACGTAGCCCAATCATGATCTTTAATACGAGGCTCAGCTCAATTTTTCTAACACGTAAAAAATGTTCGGATAATAATATGATTCTTTAATTTTACAATTTCACAGAATTTGTTCAAGTCACAATTTCTATGGTGCACGTCCACACACTCGTCAACTACCCAATTTATTCAGGGAATTAGCCTCTTTGTAACCTCAAATGTAGCCCAGATAGTTCTCGACAAAGGTATAAATATGAGAAACGTTATAACTTTACGCTTAACAGTCAACTCTAGCCATCTCTTTGCCTAAGCATTCTTCTGAGTATGAATACTTGCCCCGATACCTGCACATGACCCAAACCTTACATAAGTACGCACTTGTAGCGCGCAGCTATCACAAATAATTAACGCAATTAGTGCCTCCACTGAGTTTAAATAAAATACTTACCTCAAACAGGCCACAACCCTGAAACAATTTGCTTCTGAGAACTCCCAGTCCCCCAAATTCATAGAACACATGAACCACTGTACTGATCACAACTCCAGCACTCGAATGACTATAACATCCTTCATGCACGATCATCCCACTAGGAATACTTCCATAATTCTTCTGTTCCACATAGAAATAATTTGAATATCAGCCGTCTATCAACTAGGTGAGTACCGCAAAACCAATGAACATCCGTAAGTCAAAACACAATGCGCCTTCTGACACGCGCACCCTTCTCAGGAATTACCAAGCAGTTATAACATTCATCTAAATATCTGAAACTGACCATGTTGTCCAAAATTCGGGACCTTCCCTTCAAGACTGAATTGTCACCTTGTACATGTAAATTTTAATCCCGCACAACACACCGCATCTATCATGCAATCACGTGAAAAGCACAAGAATTTCATTATCAAGTCTGAGTCACCAGCAACTTACATACCTGGTTAGTTAGAAACCTTCAATTTGCTCTCATCCAGGAGGAAATCACGATACACAACATGTTCCCTACATCGGTAGAAAATATCTGGTTCGAACCATGGTAGAAACTATCAAGAACACTTTGAAAACTATTTGCATATAATCAAACTATCAGAAATGAATTCCTCTAACTCAACCAAGCCACGCAGGTCACCAAACCCAAGAATATTACCACCAAAATATCTGTAAACTCTCCACATCATAATTACCCAAAAGAACCAAGCATACCATTATCATACTGGTCTATCCTACTACCAGTTGTCCTATTTACTTCGAGTTTCTTCTGAATTACCCTCAAATTGACACTTCTCCTTGTCAGAACCCCACGATCCTTACCCAAAGCTCACTACAAGATATCCTAACATAAAATAACACCGCCCTAAGGCCCATAAGCCATTGTATTCTTCTTAAGCACCTCCATAAATACCACAACCGCAACACTCACTCTGAAAATACCTTATGTCAATTTAAAATTATTCCTCTTACCTTTTTTATACTAAAATGTAGAATCCATAGTCATACAAAATTGCCGCAAGTTCCGGCACTATTAAATATAAATCTCAGATTCTATCCATACACAAATCCGGAAAAATTCTCGATTGCTATATATAAATCTTGAACCCATTAGAAACTTCTCGGGAGTCACCCACTTTGCTCAAATCTAAATTGCACCGCCCAAATGGATTGAAAGACATGTGCCCCATTAGCACAACAACACTCAAAGAGGTAACCATGCCTTAACACCACCGATCAAATTCATACTCCGTGTGCACTACATCCTTCACAAATAACAACTCACTCACCCCATGATTATCATATACTCATAAAACGCAATATAACCCGTATGTAGGAATTTCAGTACTCGAGTCATCCTCGATCTCAACCTCTGCAAGTCATAACTAATCCACAAGTATGCCTCAGACCAAAACTAAAATGTAACATATAACCATAAAATTGAATTGTCAATAGCGGGCTCCCCCACTTGGCTCAAAGTCATAAATTAAAACACTCGATAACTCACAATACTTATACTCTATTACTGCCATAATACCGCAGTCAGTTCAACGAAGATTCTTCTCAAGCTCATGCAACGCCAACCATAAAAATACCTCAATCATCCGCTAAACTCGCATTCATTCTCTTGACACTCAAGTCAACTTTATCAACCAGATTCAAATTCAAATCTCAACACCTACGCCCCGCTGGCAGAAAAGAAACTCTCCACTAAATATTATAAGGAACACACCTACGTAGATTACTCCACAGGGGATAACTCACCTGCTTAGCTTCAAATTGGCATCTTGTTATACCCTTTCATAGTCACAATTACTATGCAATCACTTAATCGTTTTGAGTTTGAACTCATCAACACGATATGAAAATCTACTCTGCTTCACAATTAAACAGCATGACAGATCCCTCAATGTACTCAAACTCAAGACTGTACGTCACATCAAAACAGGAATCAAGTACCCAATAGCAGACTCTTGAGTCACAAGTAAACTTTATTCGTTTCATTCAACCCATATGAACACATCCCGCATTCACATCATACTCGTCATATAGTCATTCAACTGTCCATCGAGTCACAAATTCCACTCAAAGGGATACTACCGACGCATAAGCCCAAACGCATAAGTTCTCACATCCGAAACTACCGAGCTTACGTCGCGGTCTAACTCTGGCCTCGAGTCCTCCAGATTAGCCCATCACCAAAACACAGAATACTCATCTCAAAAATTGTTCATGGAATCATAAGTCGGCGATGCACAGACGATACCGAGCGCGCACATGCGCACACGAATGCGTGGAAGAGATTCAAAGAGTTATGTTTCAAGCTAAATCAATGTTTCATGATAGAATACAAGAAAGTAAAATTTTCTATGGGTTCGGCAGCCTCTCGAAGATAAGTACAGATGTCTCTGTACCGATCTGCAAGACTCTACTAAACATGCCCATGACTCGTGAGACCTATGTAGCCTAGGCTCTAATACCAACTTGTCATACCCAAAATCTCACCTATCGTGATGGCGTCTAAATCGATACTAGGCAAGCCGACAATCTCAATAATCCACCATATCTCTTAAATTTAAAAATATAATATTTAAATTCAGCGAAAGAAATCTCACAAATATAGATATAAACACTCCCAAAATCCGGTATCACTAAGTACATGAGCATCTAATATGAATAAAAAGTCTGACTGATAAAACACTGTCTGAAAGTATAGAACAGTACAATAACTGAAAGAAAGAGAGTCAAGGTCAGCGAACGCCAGGCAGCTACCTTGATAGTCTCCAACTGATAGCACTTTGAGATCTAACATTCGCCGTGTCCGAAAGCACCTGGATCTGCACACAAGGTGAAAAGTGTAGTATGAGTACAACCAACTCAATAAGTAACAAGACTAACCTCAGGGCTGAAAGTAGTTACGAGCTCCGCAGGTACAGTCTTGTATATAAATAATGGTACAGAAATATAAGCATGCTTTCAAGTTCAACAGTTAAACTCAGTACAAGCAAAATAGATCAATATTGCATGATAT